>JASDQU010738939.1:214418-232943 GCA_032191745.1 Picea mariana
TTGATCACCCTTTATAAACAAATCGTGACATAAACTGATGGGCGTTGGGCTCTGCTCCTGCAAGAAATCCAGGAGTGACTTCTAACGCTAACACATTTGTCTCTCGTTTGACTTACTACAAGGTCATATCTTGGGTCATCTTTGAGTCAATGCTGCCAAGACCATTGTCATGTTGTTCATATGTTCAAGAGAAGTCCAAACAAGCCCTCCATTGAGTTGACCATTTGCAGTTGTCCATTCTTACCATGTCGACCTTCCCTGTGTCCATCCGTTTCAAATCATATTCATACTTTGACTTACCCTCAAAATCTGTTACTTATTCCGTGTCATTGATGGAGGATACATCAAGGCCCTCCTATGATGAGTATTTTTTCGTCGACTCCAACTCATTATTCGGGAATAAGAATTAGAAATCATTTAGTACCTTAGAACCCGCATGCCTTAATGGTAGGTCTCTTCGCTTTCAACAGTGGATTCACATCACTGGTCCCTGATCGATAGATTTCGTCGAGTGTTCGACTTCAACTCATTTATTCACATTTGTTCGGATTGTACTTAGGTACCTTGGGAGTCATTGACATCAATGGTGATTTACCTTGCACTTGTTAATGGTTTTCATTAATGACCGGTAATTGAGTGGGCTCTACCATGTTCGACTTCGACACATGTAATCACATGGCTAGATTCATATTTTTCAGACGACGAGATTGAAGACCCTGGGTCTCATCTTTTTGGGCCAGGTTGCGTTAAAGTATTTATGATTTGTATTGACACATAGATCCACTTTGTATGTCACATGGTTATGTCCTAACCTGCGTCTTCTACCACATAGATCCACAATTTATTCCTGGTGGCTATGTAGCATTTTGATGACATGGATCCACAATGTATGATTGGTGGCCATGGCCTACATTTATGATTTCATTCATTTGTGGTCTTAGCATGAGAATGCCTACCTCAGAACTGGTATTATATTCTTCAAATGCTTGATTGTTTGCAGGTTTTTGTTTAGGTGTGATCCCTATTTCTTACACACACATGCATTTTACAAAGTATTTCGACTATCATGAGTTCCAGCCTCATACTTTGGGGGGCATTATGTTACACATTATTTTGGTCACTCTGGTGGTGTCTCTACAGTTATGTGTTCAAGCTCTCATAAGGACCTTTTGCCTGAGAAAAGTGACTGTTGTCTTCTTCCACAAAACATATTTTTAAGATGAGTTCACAGGCTGACTATGTTTTAGAGTGCAAGAACCCTGATTCTCATAGGAAACCCTATACCTAGCCTATGAGGTGTTCACAATCTGCTCTATAGGTAGGGTGTGAACCTATTTCAAAGATTAAAAGGAAGAGGAAGTTATGAAGGTTCTAGAAGAGGATATTCTAGAAAATGAGTTGGCATTCGCATGGTTGGCATCCTACTGACTTCTTAGATTTAGTGGGATCATCCTCATCCCTTTAACCATCTCTCCTCCTATATAATGAAGGGTTTCTCAAGGAAGAGGTTAAGAAAGATTGAATAAAGAATTGATGAAAGAATAGATTTAGAATTGTGTGAGGAATCCTGTTTGAATTGATGCTTGAGGCCTCCATTTGTCCATCAAGCCATAGTGGATCTTCTTCATGCAAGTTTGGAGAAAGTGTGTGTGTTAGAACAAAGGACCACCGAAAGGAGGCTTGCGACATCAAGGCGATATGGTTGTATCTTCTACTTTCATTTAATATAATACAATGGCATGTTCCTTTCCCATAAAATCACTCTTATTTTATTGCATAATTCCGTGATCATATGCATAGGTTGTCATTGAATATACTTTACTATATTCACTTTGGTTGGTTTGTGTTGTCTTGGATCTGATCTCGCAAGAGCACCAGAGCGAATTAGAAACAACAAAGACCTAAGGAAGCGATATAAAGGTATGTCACTCATTCCTCCTTTGTTAGTAAATTCAATGATAGTTTCTTATGGAAAGCGTCATGTCCTGTCTTGTTTTGTTCTAGATATAAGTGGATCTAGGGAGATCTGTTAGTGTTTGCATATATCGATTTATCCAATCACACCAGGCAGAATTTATTCCATTCGCGTGCTGTGTTCGTGCTAAGGCCTAGGGTAGTGTTGGAGATCCAAGTATCAGGAAGAGCATCTGATCTGAAGGTAGTCCGAATTTGGTATAAATACCAGATGTTCTTTGAATGGAGAAGTGATAACAGCTGTGTGGATAGAGTTGCTTGGTCGTCCATCCCTAGAATGCAGTCTCGCCCAAGACTAATAGAGTGCCCTGAGCTTGGGCACTAGTAGAGGCAAGAAGTGATCAGATGCTTTGCTTTCAATACGTTCCTCCAGAAATGTGAGGTCGTGCTGGTGGTATTCATCTCCGTTATTAGCCAACATTTGACTATGTGGTGGCTGAGATATTTATCTAAAATTACAGAATGCCAGATGCTCGGTCTAGTCAGGACACACCAAAGAGAAGTGGCTGCAAGGGCTTGGCTAAATAGGAGAGGATTATGAATCCCCCAGCCTCCCTTTTTTTCAGTTTAGCCAATGTTTTCCAGTTGCAGAGATGTTGTCGAGGGTAGTCAGAACAACCAGACCAGAGAAAGTTAAGCATCATCTTGCGAAGTTTTGTGAGGACCGAGGTAGGGATGGCAGCCAGGGCCATCCAATACACTGCCTGTTCTTCACGGACAATTTTTAACAGAGTAAAATTTCCTCCAAGTGATAGCCACCTCGTGTACCAGTGCCCAATTCTTGTTTCCACTTTGATAAGGAGCCAGTTCAAGTGAGATGGCTTGTATGAATAAGGTTTTAGATGATATCCCAGATAATTGAGACCAATTGAAAGAGGTAAAAAGGAGAAAGGAAATATACCTTTAATCTAGTCCAGAGATGAGCAATGAATATTTGCAAAATAGAAAGAGGATTTGTCCCAGTTTATGGTCAAGCCTGTGGCACTGCAAAATTTGTGTAGAATATCCTTTATTTCCATCCATTCCTATAGGGTGCCCTTGGTTAAGATGAGGACATCATCAGCAAAAAGGAGGTGGAGGATCTTGATGGTCCTGGATATCTTTAATCCAGATTTTTTGCCTTTAGTTTGGGCAGTTTTGAGGAGCAGGCTCAAGGCTTCCATCGCCAAAATGAGGAGTAGAGGTGAGAGTGGGCAGCCCTGCCTCAGACCTCTTCCCATGCAAAAAAAAAGTGGAGGATTCTCCATTGACCAAGATGGTGAGGTTTTCACTGGTTACACAACTCATTATCCACTTTATCATGTGTTGACTGAAGCCTGTCTGCCCTAGGATCAATCTGAGGAAATCCCATTCGATGCAGTTGAATGCCTTTTTGAGATCTAATTTGAGAATGAGTGCTTTGGATTTCTTAGTTTTGATACTGTGTAGACACTCTTGGATCATTCCTATAGCATCTATTATCTGACGACCTTTTAAAAACCCCAATTGCTCATTCGAAAGGAAGCGAGAGAGGATGGGCTTGATCCTGTTGGCGATAATTTTGGAGATGATTTTGTAGCAAAGATTATAGAGGGAAATGGGTTTATAATCTCCAAAGGTAGAGGAGGCATCTGCTTTAGGGATAAGGGTGACGAAAGTTGAGTTTAAGGCACCAATCACTTTTCCATGAAGTCTTCTTTCCTCCACTAGCTCCAGGAGATCCGGGCTAACCAAATCAAAAAAATGCAAGTAAAATTATACCATCCAACCATCTAGGCCTGGACTCTTGTCTTTGGAGAAATATTTCAATGCAAATGAGATCTCTTGTAGTGTACAAGGTTTTTCCAGAGATAGGGTATCATCAGCCAATACTGTGTGATCGAAGAGAGTAGCCACCGAAAATGAGCTCTGCAGATTTGCAGAGGGGTTATGTTCGAAGAAGGGTTTGTAATAGTTGACAACTGTTGTTTTTATAGCTTGCTGCCCTTTGTGTAGAGTTCCATTTCCATCTAGTATTTCCCAAATGTGTTTTGTATTCCTGCGAGAGCTGGCAATTTTATGGAAATACTTAGTGTTGAGGTCTTTGCATTTTAGCCAAGTGGATCTGCTACTCTGTCTCCAGGTAGATTCATTTTTTAGAAGCGGTGAGTTCCTTTCCATTTTGAGAGCTTTTAAAATGTGACTGCCAACACCAATGGTCCCTGTGTTGGCTTCATAAAGAATGTGGTCTCGGATTGCAGTGTCAAGTTACAGGAGTCGAAGAGCATTCTGTTGTTGGTAAGAAACAGGAGTCGAAGAGCATTCTGTTGTTGGTAAGAAGCAACCCATGATTTTATACGAGCTTTGAGGCTTCTGAGCTTCCAAGCAAATTAGTATTATACACACAGTTCATATAAGAAGTCGTTTTCCTTCCATACATTTGCAACTATGTTATTGAACTTAGCTTCACGAAGCCAGTCTGCGTTAAGCTTGAAAGGGTAGCCAATCTTGCAAGGTGTTGTGTCCAAATGTAGGACGATAGAAGCATGATCGGAAAGGTAAGGGAAGCTTACCCAGGAGCAGATCTTATCCTCCAAGGAGATGAGGTGCTCTGATAAGAGGAAGCGATCTAGCCTCTTAGATATGGAGTTTGTGCCCAAACGCCAATTATGCCAAGTAGGAGACAGAGGGTTTGGTGCAAGATCCACCAAATGATGAGTCATGAAGAGAGTAGTGAAGAAATGAGCCAGAGTATCTGAAGTGGCAGAGTCCCCCCATACTTCTCCAAAATTTGTTGTGAGATTTAAATCTCCAACAATGATCAAGTTATGGAGGTCAAGTAGCCCTCTAGTTTCTATATTCTCCCAAAAATGTTGTTTGTCGGAACAAGGACCGTAGATGTTGATGAGGTTGAGCCTTTTATCTGTGGAGCGACAGGTGCCAGTCAAAAGGATGCCTCCACAACAAAGATAGGGAAGAAAATTAAAATGGTCGAGATTCCAAGTCACTACCAACCCTCTAGAGGTGCCAAGATAGTTAACTGAGAAGGTAAGCCAGTTGGGATGGAATTGGTTTAGAAATAGTCTAGCCTTTGTACTATCTACCATAGTTTCCTATAGAAAAATGATTTCAGGAGTGATGCGAGAAATAAGTCTTTTGAAAGAGGCAACTTTTAGGTGGCCCCCCACCCCTATGATGTTGAAGGCGAGGAAGATCATGACTTAGCTCTTTCTAGGGATTTCATGCCTCTAAGTGCCCCAATATCAGTAGATGTGTGTGGATAGTCCACAGAGTGTGTAGGTGGAATGCCCTCCCTGCGGTGGGAGCTGCGAGTTTTGATCGGAGAGTGTTCAAAACCATGACCTATGGACCCAATGTAGTCTTTGCCTTGAGAATCAGAAGTTTCCTCAGAATATCTCTGGCTAACTCCAGCGTCTGATGGATGTATAGAAGAACCTCTAAAAGTAGGCAAGGGTGCAGGTGTTATTACTTCTTTGTAGGATGGAAGAAGAGAGTTCAAGACATATCCAAGGGTATTTTCTTCAATCTTAGTCTCACTCAGTCTCGGAAGGCAAGGGAACTCCTCCTGCACGTTGGTTTGTTCACGAGAACTCTTGGTCATCTGAAACTGTGAAAAATAAAGTGATAAATATGGGGTGTGATCCCATGCAACCAGTGGGTGAATCTTGGAGGGTGTGTGAGCAGGAAAAGTCGATAAAGGGATCAACACAATAGAAGGTGAGTTGTTCTAAGAATTTATGGGATGTATAGGACCTATGTAGTGTTCCCACACCTCAAGGGAATCGAAAGGTGGAGTGATTAGTGAGGGAGTGGTCGGGTGTAATGTCAGTGCAGAGGGGTGGGGTATGTTTGTAGTGTGTCGAGGAACTGATGTTGGATGAGTGCTAGTCGGAGTCACGCTAGCAAGTTCTTATTTGGAAAGAGGAGGGGATTCAACAAGTATTATGGGTTCTGAAAGAGTGTTAGACACTCTAGGGGAAGCTATAAAAGGTAAAGATACCTTGGGGGGTGAGGAAGCTAGACTAGTTAATCAGGGGTGAGTTGTCAATGAGGTCTAGTTCTAGGGAGGAGACTGAGGAAAATAGTGTTGGGCATATAGATTTGAGCTTACCGGTGATGGTGTCCAGTCCAGGAGTGAAGCCATCATCTGGTAAATCTGGAAAGTGACAGTGTGCAGGAGGTGAATCCATATTTGTAGCAAGATCGAGCATAGTTTCTTCAGATGTGTCTTCTTCAGGTGCGCCAGTGCATGTCTTTCTTAAGTGACCAGTCTGCCTACAGAGAGTGCATCTGAAAGGGATTCCAAGGTAATCTAGCTTCTGGTGTGTGATGTGTCCTTGCTAGTCTATATCCAAAGATTAAGAAAGTCCCTCGTGTATATCCAACTCGACTAGAATCCTCGCCAGTTTCTTGCGTGTCCTAGTGAGGGTCTTGTAGTCAATATTAATGAAGCGGCCCAGAGAGTTTCCAATATCCATGAGGGATTTTTTGTTCCAAAGATGAAGGGGTAGACCATGGATAAGTACCCACAGATGTTTAAGGCGAAAGTAATCTTGATAAGGGTTGAAGTCCACTCTCCACCATTTTAGCATGAGGTTGTTCTCGTCTAGAATCTAGAGTCATTCCAAGATGTTTGTGGCATCCTCAATAGTTGTAAAGTGAAAGTAAAGTCAACCCCTCCCAAGATGTGAGAGAGTAGGGGCATATCCCGAAATGGGCCTCCAAGTTTTTGGCAGCCAAGTATCCAAGTCTGTGTGGAAAATATGTCTATAGGAGATCCTGCCCACAAGGCTACAAGGGGCCATAGAGACAGAGTTTGCCAGTCTAATGTTGGTACCAAGAATTAGTTTCTTCTTAGATTTTTTTGTGGCCCAAGGTCGAGATGAAGATATCTTTCCTCCATGAGAATGTGGGTGAGTCTTTTGAGAATTTCCTGCGTTAGTAATAGATCCAAGGGGTGTCAGTCGAGCCTGTGTGCATCATGTGCTTAGTAATGGCCATTGACAAGTAGCACGATTGGATGTAAATAAGCTAGTGGCAGGGACTGTGTTTGTAGGTCTACAGTCTGGTAAGGTAGGAGAGTCAGCATATAGGGAAAGAGGTAAATGGGGATGCTTCAGAGCATTGTGGTCAGGTATATTAGATGGATTAGTGAAGGAGAGAGAGGTTTAGGATGTCAAAGGAGTGACATAAGGAGCAATGTGCTTCAATAGAGATGCGGAGGAATAATGGGTCAGAGATAAAGTTGAATGCCTGGTAAGCTCATCAACCGATGTATAAAGGCCTACATTGTTCCAAAGTGCCTTGTTAGCAGCACTCATTAGTTCTCTGACTTCTGCCTCCATTAGGGGGAAACTCAAGAGGGAGAAGAGTTGAAAATGGGTTTAAAAATGAAAATACAGTGAGACAGATAAACAAGGTCAGGGGATTTGTTTGTTGGTCATATGTTCGAGGTAGATAGGTGAAAATTGATGAGGTCAAGTTCATATAAGTCAGGCTCACCAGCCAAGAGGACTCGCATGAGAATGGTCTCGCTCTGAAAGTCAAGAGGAAAGTCTAAAAACCTAGAGAGTCAGGGACTTCCAATATGTCTGCCCAAGTTGCAGCTCTCAGAGTTCTCCTCCAAACAGTCTGTCATGGTGACAGATCTCTGTGCTCAGAGTCTGTATACTAGTGGGACCAAGTCTGTTAAAAGGAAGGGTCGAGTCAGTCAAAGAGGCCACCAATGTTTAGCTCTCAGGTCCGCTATTGTTCAATCCTCAGGTCCACCATAACATAAAAAGCAACATCCCTTGCAACTCTCAGGTCTGCCATAACATAAAAAGAAACATCCCTTACAGCTCTCACGTTGACCATTCCTTCCTTCAACGAGTTTGTAGCCTTATTTAAGGCATGATTAGATATGTTTGGATTTGCAATCAATGAACTCTGAACTTAAGTACTATAGTATAGTAAGGCAAGAAAGGACAATATTTTAACTATAAAATATTTTAGAAATTTTTAATTTTTAATTTTAATTTTAATTATGTGATAAATAGTTTTCAAATTAGATAAAAATTGTCTAATCAATCATATCCATCAATAAAAATTAAAAATTAAAAAATAAAAAATAAAAATTGAAAAAACACTTTTTAATGTTTCAAAAAATTAATTTAATATAGACATTTATATAATATTGTAAAAAAATTATTAAAAACAAAAAAATTAAAAGAACTAATTTATTTATTTTTTGTTTGTTAATGTGGCCGAACCTATTGGTATTGGGATTAACCTGTGGCTTAAGAAACCGTGACTTAGAGGCAACTAAGCCATCAAAATCACCCGGGGATCGCACCCGGCCTGAGCCACACCAACCCTTAACATGGTTGGATTTTTTGTCCCCGTAGATTTTGAACCGGTGACTTTTCAACACGGAGTGGTTTAACAACACACTCCGTCACCGACTGTCCTACACCTCGGAGACCTTAAAAAAACTAATTAAAAATGAAATAATTTTCACAATATACCCTTCCAAAAATAAATATAATAATCTTTTGTGTAGAATAATTTTATTCAATTACAATATACCCTTCCAAAAGTACATATAATATAATAATCTTTCCAAAAGTACATATAATATAATAATCTTTCCAAAAGTACATATAATATAATAATCTTTTGTGTACATGGCTTTTAAAAAATTATATGATTTATCATCCATATAAAATTATATAACATTTACATGGACATTTTTTTATAAAATTATATAACATTTACATGGACATTTTTTTTTATTCTTGTTATTAATGTTGGATCCCTACAAAAACTAGAAGGTAAATAGAGTGAAGATTTGATATTCAATATTTAATCTTTTATTTTAATAAAAATAGTTAATTAAATTTTTTGACTAATTAAATTTATGGTTCAACTTTTGTTTAACTATCCTTTTTTCTTCTTTTGGATTTCTTTCCACTTAATTAATTGGTTTGATATAGTTGGAGGATTTAGTACAACAAGTTGACGTGGAGTATTTAGTAAAACAAGTTGTCTTGCTTTTAATATTGTAGATAAATGAATTGTTTCTCATTAGATAAATGAATTGTTTCTCATTATAGTTATAAGTTATGAGTTTATTTATTTCACTTCTTCAAAATTTATGACAGGAGTTGTAGATAAAAACAAGAGTTGTATGGTAGCGTAGTTTCTGCCAGGTAAGATCGAAATTTGAAAATGAAGGAGTGGGAAGTGGGTGTAGTATGTCCACCATCATTGGACTGATAGAGAGATTCTATGATCTGTTGAAAGGGGTTCTACTCATTGATGGGCAAGACATCAGGAGCTTTAATTTGAGGTCTCTGAGACAACACATAGCCCTTATATGGCAGGAGCCCACTCTATTTGCAGGTGGTATCAAAGATAACATTGCGTATGGTAAAGAGAATGCAACAGAAACTGAGATAATAGAGGCTGCAAAGGCACTCACTTTCACTTAAATTTTATACCTGACATAATTAATTAGTTAAATCTTTTTCAAAGATTAAATGGTTTTTTAGTTAAAGCTATTCCAAAGATTAAATAGTTTTTTAGTTAAAAAAATTTCAAAGATTTTAATTAACATATTTAGTTAAGATTAATTTTATTTTAGTTTTTTTACATAATATAATTACGTCAATAAAGTTTTTTTTTTTGTTTGTTTAATTAACTTTTTCCAGTATATTTAGTTACGCGAATTAAATTAAAAATGGTTCGTTTTTTCTTTTGGAAAGATGAGCAAACCAAATTAATTCTCACTCACGGTTAGTTTGTTCTTTTAGAAATATGAGCAAAATAAATTAATTTTGTCACTCACCATTATCATTTTGGGCAAGAACATTAGTCACTTGATGATTCCTCTGTTGTGGGAGCTGACAAGACAATATTTCCACTGAGTCGGCCCGTCCAGTGGACAAATGCTAACGCATATTGTATCTAGTCACCTGCATTTGGCACAAAAATGCGTCGCCTTTGCGTCAATCCAGAGAGATACGTCGTCGACTCTACAATAACGCTTCGAATTGAACAACCAATGAAATGTCAAATAAATATTTTTGAATATTTATAAAAAATAAAATAAATCAATATTTAATGTATAATTTTGCAAAAGATACACGAGTTGCCAATTTAAATTCTTGAACTACTTGAAGGCCACAATAACAGCTCAAACTTTTCAACAATGACAATTTAAAAATATAAGTTATTTTATAGATTAAAAAATAAAAAAAATGTATTTTTTATGTAGGACATTAGGTTTCCCATGAATTTTTTTTAAGTCCATGAAAATTTATGTCAACTCAATAGCAAACTCATTACTATAATCCTACTTTGGCAAGGACTAAATAAGGATTCCCGCTCTCTTCTACGCCACAAAAAGACAAAATAGAAAAAAAACAACACTAAACTAATCCCGATGTGGAGGGTGCACACGACGTATGGAGGGATGAGGAGAATGGGTAGTAGACAGGAAAAGAAAAATTTAAACATTAAAATTGACATCGTGACAGATCACATGGATAAAGTGTTGGCAGTCAGGTCAATATTTAACTCCCACACCAAGGAATAATTATCATTGGAATCTTCTCGATTGTGTTTGGGCAAAAACGCTCAAGGGTGGGAGGCACACAGTTGTCCGGCTCTGCACATTTTATGTCTCAAAGCTCAAACCTCGCCTGAGCATTGTGTATTATTTATTTTCCCCTGCCCGCTTTCTACCTTTCTTTACACTCTTACTCTACTTTTACTGCCTTTACACTCTACCTCCCCCATCACCACACCAGGCCCAGTCTCTGGCCTCGATTCTTTTCTCCTTTATGCTTTATCTTGCTTCCGAATTTCTCTGTCATGATTTTCTTGGATCCATGTGACCGGTAGCTGCAAGTAGAAAGGCACGCTTTAACGGAAATCCGACAACGTTGGCGGTTGGAAAAATAAAATAAATCAATATTTAATGTATAACTTTGCACAAGATAAGTCAATTTAAATTCTTGAACTACGTAAAGGCCACAATAACACCTCAAACTTTTGAATCAATAACAGTTTAAAAATATAAGTTATTTTATAGATTAAAAAATAAAAAAATGTATTTCTTATGTAGAAAATTAGGTTTTCCATGGAAATTTTTTAAGTCAATGAAAATTGATGTCAAATCAATAGCAATTAATGTCAAATCAATAACAAACTCATTGCTATAGTCCTGCTTTGGCAGGGACTAATAACCCGCAAAAGAAAAGTTAGGTTCTAGGCAATGGACTATAGCATTCACATAGCGGTCAAAATTGCTTTGACCTAATATTATTCAATCGAATTTGTAACGATAACCTAAGTTTTCCATTTTGACATTAAATTATTCAATTCAATTTATAACCATAACTTAAGTTTTCCTTCCATTTTCTAATTAATCTGATTTATTTTGGTATTTACAAAATATTACAAATCAAATTTTTGATTAGGTTAGAGCTAGATGATGTGACCTATTTGCCTTAGTGTATGTAATTTTGTTTTAAAATTTTTGGGATTAAAAAATGAATTAAAAATAAATAAATTTGTGAATGGTCGTTTGGGTGGTCTTTGATGGACTCTGACCACTTGCTTTAAAAAATGATGCAGTCGAGGGAGGTTTTAAAGAATGAATGCAGTGGAGGTCGAGGTTTTAATGAATGATGCAGTCGAGGTGATGTCACTGCATTCAATGGCGTAGAGATACAATCAATGGTTGGTTGTGGCCATCCACATGCCCTCACACCAGACACACAAATAAGAGCTCAAGAGCTTGGCAGATTTAGAAAGCAATGTTATCTTCACCCTTATCTTCACCGCCTTCCCCACCACCCTACACAATGCAATTTTCAATGACAACTCCAGTGCACTGCACAATGATAAAGAGGTGAGTTAAAAATATCGACAATACCTTAAGTGGAATAAATGAAGCTACAAATTCCAAAGCTACTCACATTAATTTGTTTTAAAGCAAAAGATGAAAGTTCAGGTACAAAATTTAAGTTGAAGTCAAATTTCAGAGATTTAAACGATGTGTATATGCTTGCAGGTTGAATACATATAACAATAAAAACAAAGCAAGCAAGGGAAAGGGAATCACTATATACCCTAGATCCCAACTTTCTACACGGTTGAATATGCTAACATTTATTCTATTTTGAAATATGTATAATCTTCATAAACCGGATATCTTTTCTTTTCACATTTAGAGTTACTTTTTTTCTTATCTCATAGCTTTGAATAGTTTTTTGCATATTCAAAATGGTGACTAGTCTCTGACATTACTTGCAGGGAAGCACTACCTTGGCATGAGAAAGGGACTTGTTGCTCTACATATTCCCTTGTTTTTAATAGTGGTAATTAGCCTCATGTTTATCACATGGTTACCCATCTTAATTTTATTATTTATTCATCTTTTTAATATTGATATTAAGTTGATGTTTAGTGTATGGTTATTTATTTTAATTATATAATATTTTTATCTGTTAGATTTACAAAGGAGTGTTTTTTGTTTTGGTGGAAAATAAATCTCCATTGTTGAAAAAATAGATTTTTGTATAATACTAAAAACGAACAAGATAACTACACGGATAGCAGGACAAACATTCATTGGATAATTGTATTACATGTGCACACTATGCGGGCATTAGTACTTATTTTTTAGCTTGGTGTTTTTTTAATTTTATAGGTTTTCATTGTCATTGTTGCTTTGTCCACAAAATCCCCACATGTAGCAGCTACTAGGGTAGAAAAAACTTTATATTTATTGCATCCAAATATCTCTAAACGATGAAGCTACTAGGTTAGCAAAACTTTATATTTCCTGCATCTAAATAACCTTGATCTCCTCCTTCTAAAGCCTTGGACTTATTCTTAACATAACCATGATCTCCTATTTATGAAGAGAAACTGACCAAATACTTAAGCCTATCATCCCATTTTGAAGGGGTTGACTTGGAAAGTGACTGTAGAATGTAGAATAAGCTTGTGATCATAATTACCCTAATGAAAATCCCCTATCCCAACCACCCTTAGGGAACTCAAAGCTACTAGAACCATTTTCATGCCTATTTTCATATGACTTGTAACCGTTACCTTCAAAGAATCCCATTGCTCCTATAAAAACACTTACAAAACTACCCTTCCACAACAACCGCACTGAGTATACTACTCAATATTTCTAAAGTCATAGAAAATTATCATAAACTCAAAATATTGATATACTAACAAAATACTTGTGAATATATTCAAAGTAATGCCATTTCCTTGAACCTAGAACAAGCAATGCTCTTTTTATAATAACACACAACCAGCAATGCTCTTTTTATAATAACACACAGTATTAAATTTCCATAACAAGCTGTGTCTAGTAATATATTGCTCTAGCATGGCATGAACAATGATTTGATGCAGGTTCCATTGGATACCAACTCATTGTTTTCCATCTGAATATGCATCTTATTCCAAAAAAATATTATGCGATAAATGCTACGTGTAAGGGAGAGATAGGTGATGCGAGCTGTGAGAGGGTGCATGGCAGGAAGCGATGAAACATGTGGTGTAAGAATAGCATTTAATGAATTTAATGTTATCAAAGTTAACATGCTCATATGATATATATTTACAAATTGACACATTTTTAAATACTATTTTACTATAAATTTATGGATCATAGTAAATCTTAACTTATAATAATGCCAACAGGGCATAACCGATTTCTAACCATATGAATGCTGATTTAAACGTTACATTTTTTTAATATGTTAGCGCAATATACAATACCACACCAAGTTGTGAAGCCCCCTGATCAATCCTTTGCACACGGTCACATAAGCTCCACAACCAACAATGCCAAGCAACTTATATTTCTTTCCAGCTGTACTGATATATTCGCTCACAATTTATGAAGTCATGAACTATCTCATCTGTGTTATCTGTATTTTGACCAATAAAATATACTCAATAAATTATTTATATATAACTAAACTTTTTCAGCTTGCTTTTGAAACTACTGCAGTAATATATTTGATTATTTATATATAATTAAACTTTTGCAGATTGCTTAAGTTTAGTAATATATCTGATTATTTATATATAACTAAACTTTTTCAAATTGATTTTGAAATCAATCACTGTAATAATATATTCGCTCAGAATTTATGAAGTCATGAACTTTTCATCTGTATTTCGAAAGATAAAATCTACCAGTAAATTATTTGTATATAACTAAACTTTTGCATATTGTTTTTTAATTTCAATAGTCCAAAACTTCAAGTAGATAACCATAAAATCTAGATTGAATTCCAAGCAATGATTTCATAACCCAATTATCACATGAATAATGTGATCTGCAGATATATACAACTTTTTAAACATTCTCATATTATTACATAAAAAGAGAGTTTATTATTGAATGCGTGGACACTTTTTTGGGATAGAAAGGAGCTGTAGACATAATCCTCTATCCAACATGGTATCATGTTATTACATATAGGTGAAACTACTACTTGATATCATCATATTTACGTCGAAAGGCGTACACCTATTGACAATGGGCACATTTAATAGGTATTTAGTTTTTAATACGTTTTTTATGGACGAGATTAAATATGTCTAGAATATTCTTAGTCGTCACAATAAATGAATGGCTCTAATTTTATCCATTAACTTTCGAGCTATTATAAAGACATCCGTTTATATGTTTACTTTTTCACATTTACCTAATCGTATTTAAAAATTACTGTATTTACTAACTTATTAACACGTTTACTTGATTAAAAAATATTAAAATATTAAAGTGGCCACGTTTCTGTGCTACGTTCACTAACCGGTAATTAACAACTGTGCTAGTATTACGGATAGATAAAGACAAAATCGTCTCTCCTACATGCTATCACTAAATGTACTCCATAAATTATTATTAATATATCATTAATCGTTTGCAGAATGCTTTTAAATCTCGCAAAAAGTTAATTAGTACATGGTCCCAAGTGCAGCACAACGAAAACATGAAAAATAATTTAATTATGTGACACATAATATTTTTGTTTTTGTAATTCATTAAAATTTTCAAGTGTAACAATGAAAAAAATTAGATTTATATTTTTTAATAAAATAAATTATATATTTTTCCAATATATATATAAAAGTGTTTTTTTTTCATTTATTTTTAAATTTCAATATATTCATCTTATAACTTTTATAATACAGAAGAATTATGATGAAAATTTCAATATTCCAATTTTATAAAATTTTTGAATTTAAATTTATAATTTATATTTTTTCTATATAAAAGATATATAGGATATATTAAGATAGTTTTTATGCCAGTAGGTTTATTATACTTTCATTTTATTTCTATATTTCAATTTTATAATTTATATCATTCCAATTTATGGTATTTTTATGTATTGTTGGTGAATCTGTCTAGCCAACTTAAATTAGTTTCAATTTCTTAAATTAAGCAACTTAATTCAGAACTAGGTTTAATTTTTTTAAATTCAAATAAATTGCAGAAAATATAAATGAATACCATTAGAACTCAAGTTCTGAATTAGACCTTTATCCTTAATTATTTTAATTTTGAAACTCCTAAAGATACACTTTTAGTTAATCAAAACTATTCATAATTATTTTCATTTTAAATTGAAATTAGATTTATAAACTCTAACTCCAAAAGATACACTATTAATTAATCAAAACTATAGTATCATTTTGAATTGAAATTAAATTTGTGAATTCAAACTCCAAAAGATATACTTTTAATTAATCAAAACTATTAGTATACCTTGCAAATGCTTAATAACTATTTTAGTATTTATTTTAAAAACTATAACACTAATGCTTAATAACTATTTTATAACTATTTTAGTATTTATTTTAAAAACTAGGGCAGGGACTACCCACCTCGTGGCTCTGTCTTGTTAGTATTGGATCCATGTTTACACCATCTATTCCACAAACATTGATTTTTTTTAGTTACAATCATACTCCATCCATTACCAAAATTACCTCTTTGGGAATTTGTGTAGTAATGATTTCAGCTTTAAGTTTATTATTATTTTTTTTCCTCCAAAGAGAATTTAGTCCTTAAGCCAACATGCTTTCATTGACTTATTTTGAAACAAACTTTGCCACTAGAACTTGGGATTTTATAATTTCATTTTTTAAATCTACATGAATCATGCTGCTCTATCACTTTCTTCTCTAACCAACCAAGAATTAAAAGTAATGATGCCCACATGTAATAAAATACGAACAGAAGTAATGATGCCCACATGTAAAATGTAATAAAATATAGTCATATGCGAGGACGCCACCCACCTCGCATTTTAAATTGTACTCGTGAAAAAGCTTGCTAGACCCTAAATGGGTGCATAGAAATGAATATATCCTATAATGTTCCTAGAGGGGAGTGTTGAACAACTTTTTATAAGTAATGGGAGAGACATTAATTAGCAAAGGGGAATAAAGTCAAATGTTGTACCATTGGAATGATATTATATTAAGAACGTGGGTGGTACCATTGGAAGCTTAGATGGTAATGATACTATATTAAGAGCATGTTTCCATAAAGTTAAAAAGGGTTTCCACTTATGGGAGGAAGAATGTATAAAAATGTTATTTTAAAGGAATATGATGATGGTGTTAGGCTGAAATGTGGGCCTTGAGGAAACGTGCGGCCTTTTGTGGCTGGGTGGGTAGGTTTTCTTACTCTTATCTAGCTAATTGTCTTGTGTAAAATTGGATTATTAAAAAATGGGTACCTTTACTTGATTATGCACCTGAGTTACTTTGCCTTACGAAAGGGTGGACGGGATTTATTTGCAAATCTCCAGAAGACACAACTTTATGGTTGAAAAAATTCTGGGTTATTGGGGGCAACAGTCTTATGCTGAAAAGGTGGAGGGTGGTTTTCGATCCGCGGACGAAACACTTCTAGTTCAGGCATTTGTGGGTCCTTTTGCTAGGTTTGTCATTGCATCTGTGGAACGAAGGAGCATTGAGGGCGATTGGGGATGATCTAGGGCATTTCATCACTCTAGACCATTCAACATTGGAGAATTATGTTAGGAAAGTGGGAAGGATTTTAGTGGAAGTCGATTTACATGGAGAACTTCCAGAGGTAATTGATATTGAATGGCGGGGTTGTTTTGTCACACAACGACTAGACTACATGGGTATCCCTTTTCGGTGCAGCGGGTGTCGAGGCACTGGTCATCTTCATCGTGACTGTATAGGGAAGATACCTGAAGAGAAGTCAGCAGACACTCTCCTATAGGAGGACCCCCCCGACTATGTTTTTGAAGAGGACTCCTTTGGTTGCGATCCTATTTACTATGGACCTAAGCCGGATTCACAACATGAAGAGACGACTACACTCTCAGGTAAACTAAAAAACTTTTGTCCTACTTTTTTCTCGTCATTATCTCTCTGGGAGCAGGATGCTTTGGAAATATCCTGTTGGCTACAAGCATCGACCACTTTAGTTAATGAATGGGAAAATGGGGGCCTTGATAATTCTTATCCTGTTGTGGTGACTTCAAATTTACCAGTTCCTGGGGATACATCTCCCTCCTCGAGGTCATGGCATTGTGTGTCTGTTTCTCTTATCCTACCTTCTAATACACAGACAATCCCACCTCAACAACCCCTACCACAGTTACAATGCCTTCGACAACCAGGATCTATACCATCCCTTTCCTCTCCTACTTTGTTAGACATTGGATTAGAGCTGGGGTTTAGAGAATCTGAAGAGGGTGAATCCTCACTCAAAGTTGCTTTAGACTCATTGATTCCTTTCATTAGGGATACAAATGCGTCGGTCAAACTACCTACCTATTTGGGGAAGGCCATTCATAGCTCTGCGGAAAACATGGAGGCTTCTAAATCAAAGATTAAGCCAGGGGAGTCGGGGAAAGAATTTGCTTGGTCTAGGGGCATTGGCATAGAACTTTCTCCCATAAAGATGTGTAGCACACGAAAAAAGTTGGCTCAAAAGTTACCACAAACCGATGATATGGTTCCATCCTCCACTAATAGTGGGGCTCTTAGAGCGTTGAAAACCCTGGCAAGGGCTAAGTAATGTTATTAATGTCCTTAAATATTAGAGGGGTTGGAGGCACCCTCAAAGCGGCCTCAGTCTGGTGACTCTTGGAAAATACTAATCTCGAAATTGTATTTCTACAAGAAACCTTGGTAAATGCTTAAAAAGCTAGGGATTTTATGCAACTCTTGCATCCATCCTGGGTTTCGAGTGCAGTTAACTCTGTGGATAATTCGAGGGGACTGTTAGTCTCATGGGACCCAAATTTATATGAGTTGGTTCCTTATCTTACTATTGGTGGTATTCTGTTAACAGGCATGTGTACTATAAACAACCGGGAATTAGCAATGCTTAATATTTATGGCTTGTGCTCTGATCGGAAACAATTCTGGAAAGAGATGGAAGAAAGTGGTATCTTATCTATCAAGAATTTAGTCATCTCTAGGGACCTAAATATTGTTTTATCTTCGGACGAGGTCTGGGGAGGAACATCCAGGTCCGGGAATACATATATT
>JASDQU010738940.1:104374-120225 GCA_032191745.1 Picea mariana
AGGCCTGAAGAGTCAAAGAACTCTTCCAACTCCTCTTGGGAGTTCTTAATACCCATAGGTATCTCCTCTCACGATCTCCCCCTTTTGCTTGTCAGGAAATCGAAACTTGCAAGATCACGAGTTCAGTACTCACGGGATCGGGTCTTTCAATTCCCCGAAACCCGATGGTCGAAAGGTCAACGCCTTCATATATCAGAGATCGCGTGATCGTGATTTTTCCGTTCACAATTCCTTTGCAATGGAAAGTCCCGAATGCCGGATCTCGATCTCTCAAGATCTTACGCCACCTTATCAGTGGAAATCAATGGTTCCGATAAAGTCGGGAAATTGCTACTCGCGATTTCGATGAGTATGAACTCTCGCCTCATCAAATGCCGAAGACCGAACCTCGATGGCCCTTGGTTCTCCGTGCACCAAGGGCTAGACCTCTCGCAGCTTCTCCAAGATCCGACAATCAACGGGATTTCGCGATTCTCCTCGGCGAACCTTGGCCGTCGATTTTCCAACTTGAGGATTTCTCCTGCTCCAAAGCTCTGTCCTGCTCGAGCCTCTGTTGGGTCTGTCTTCACAGTGTTCATGAAGGGACTATCCCTCCCGAGCTTAATTTCTCCCACTCCTTCAAAGAAATGTATACGCACTCCTTGCACACGAACTCCAACAGCTCTCAAAGTGTTGAACTCGTCCAGACTCTGTGCACTCTCAGCAACAGTAGTCTATTCCTCCCTTTGCTTAGACTAGTTGCTGAGACTTCAAATTCCACCTGCACTTCTCCTGCACGGYTCTAATAACCCAATTCAACTTCTGGGCAGATGAGAATAAGATTTCAACTGTCTAGCCTCATCAATGCACTCTATGTGGATGAATTCGACTGCACTCTATGCAGGAATCTCCTGGCTCAAACAGAGAAACAATTGAAACTCATTCTCCTCTCTCTCTCTCWGACTTCAGTAAACCTCTGAAATGACATGCACAACATATTCAAAAGAAAATGCATACAAGGAAAACAAACATTCATGAGCACAATATCAACACAGAGAAACACACAAACCATGAAATTGAATCAAAGGCTCTCTTCTATTAATTCAATCTGCACATGGGTGTTCTTCACCAGTTCTCTGCTCTGCTCTTCTCTTCTGAATGCTTGATGATCCAGAATTATATTATAATGTACAAAGGAGGGTGCCTATATTCCGTTTGCCCTCTCGATTTCTACAACTATCAAATCTACAATTAATTCCTATCTAACAACATTAAATCTATTAAATGCCTTCTTATCTACTAAGGACGAGAGCTTATCTGCTCAAGGTCCATTCATAATATACAAAGTGTGCTTCATTAACTCTTCAAATTAATATTTGGCGCAACCATATCAAGGTGTTTCAAAATTTGAAGAAGCGGCATAAGACTTTTCACTGGACAACAGAGGCTGAGAAGAGCTTCAATCTGTTGAAGCGGAAGATAACAGAGAAACCAATTCTGGTGTTGCCAGACTTTCAAAAGACATTTCAGGTGAAATTTGATGCGATCGGATATGCCGTCGGAGGGGTCTTGAGTCAGGATGACAGGCCAGTGGCATATTTCAGCGAGAAGATGGATGAAGAAAAGCTGAAGTACTCCACATATGATAAAGAGTTTTATGCCATTATATAGGCATTGAAAAAGTGGAGGCATTACTTGATACCCAAGGAGTTTGTTCTATATAGTGATAACCATGCATTGCAGTTTATAAGTCAATAGGATAAGTTGAATCAGAAGCATGCAAAATGGGTAGAGCACATGCAAAATTTCACGTTTGTGATCAAACACATTTTAGGAACTGCTAATAAAGTGGCTGATGCTTTGAGCAGGAAATGTTTGCTGCTACAGGAATTTAGAGTCAAAACTTTGGGTTTTGAGAATCTGAAAGATATGTATGTAGGTGATGCAGATTTTGGAGAAGCATACGAGGTAGATGAGAACCCAGTTCTCAGGGACCGGAGCCCGTGGTTAGATTATATGATCCAGGATGGATTGTTGTTTAGAGGAAACCAACTATGCATTCCGAATTGCTCCATGAGGGAGAATTTAGTGAAGGAGAAGCATAGTGGTGGATTAGTAGGTCACTTTGGACATGACAAGACATTTGCAAAATTGAGCGAATCATATTTTTGGCTGGGCATGCGAACCGATGTCAAAATATTTGTTGACAGGTGCAGGATTTGTCAACATTCGAAGGGCCAGAAGCAGAATGCCGGGTTTTATCAGCCATTACCCATACCCGAAAGGCCATGGGAGGTGATCAGTATGGATTTTGTTTTGGGTTTTTAGAGAATGCAAAGAGGATTTGATTCCATATTTGTGGTGGTAGACAGATTTTCGAAGATGGCGCATTTTATTCCGTGTCAAAAGACTAGCGATGCGACTCACATCGCGAACTTGTTTTTCAAAGAAATTGTGAGACTGTATGGATTGCTGAGAAGCATAGTCTCGGATAGGGATACCAAATTCATAGGTCATTTTTGGAGGATGCTATGGAAGAAGCTGGGGACTAATTTGGCATTTACATCAGCTTATCATCCGTAGAAAGACGGACAAACAGAAGTGGTGAACAGAAGCCTGGGGGATCTATTGAGGAGCTTGGTAATGGAGGACCATAGCAGTCGGGACTAGATATTACCACAAGTAGAGTTCTCGTACAACGATTCAGTGAATCGGAGTACAGGTAAAAGCCCATTCCAGATTTTGTATGGAACACAGACGAGAGGAGTTTCTGAGCTCAGGGAGTCAGAACAAAGGTGCGACTAGCAGTGCTAGCATGGAGCAATTCACTAAGACAATGCAGGAACTTCACGGTCAAGTGAAGCAATGACTGATGAAATCAAATCAAGAGTATAATCGCAGAGCCGATCAGTGGAAGAGACAACTTCAGTTTTAATTTGGTGATCTCGTTCTAGCGCACCTAAGGAAAGAAAGGTTCCCAAGGGGAACATATAACAAGCTCAAGATGAATAAAATTGGGCCATGCAGAGTCCTGAAGAAGTTCAGAGAAAACACCTATGAGATCGAGTTGCCGGATGGCATCGAGATATCTCCGATATTCAATATTTCGGATTTATACCCATACAGGGCTGAAGAAGTAGAGACTGGAACTGATGAACCAGTGATCTAGTGGCAGAAACAATTGCCAGTGGCAGAGAAGCCGCAGATGGAGTGTATACTGGACAAGCGAGTGGGAAGAAAGACCAGGAGAAAGCAGTATTTTGAGTACCTGGTGAAATGGAAGAATCACCCAGTGGAGGATGCCAGCTGGGAAAATGAAGCAGTCATTCAGAGGCATGGATAGACCGTGCAGGATCTCATGGACAAGAGCCCATGAAAATTTTCGAGCTGAGGAGAATGATGCAGGAGCATCCACAACTCATCAAGCGAGCCAGCGCGTGGAGCAGGAAGAGACAGCTTGATATGGTTGCACCAAATATTAATGTGAAGAGTTAATGAAGTGCACTTTGTATATTGTGAATGGACCTTGAGTAGATAATCTCTCGTCCTTAGTAGATAAGAAGGCATTTAATAGATTTAATGCTGTTAGATAGGAATTAATTGTAGACTTGATAGTTGTAGAAATCGAGAGGGAAAACGGAATATAGGCACCCTCCTTTGTACATTTTAACATAATTCTGGATCATCAAGCATTCAGAAGAGAAGAGCAGAGTAGAGAACTGGTGAAGAACACCCATGTACAGATTGAATTAATAGAAGAGAGCCTTTGATTCAATTTCATGGTTTGTGTGTTTTTCTGTGTTGATATTGTTCTCATGAATGTTTGTTTTCCTTGTATGAATTTGCTTTTGAATATGTTGTGCATGTGATTTCAGAGGTTTACTGAAGTTTGAGAGAGAGAGAGGAGAATGAGTTTCAATTGTTTCTCTATTTGATCCAGGAGATTCCTGCATAGAGTGCAGTCAAATTCATCCGCATAGAGTGCGTTGATAAGGCTAGACAGTTGAAATCTTATTCTCATCTGCCCAGAAGTTGAATTGGGTTATTAGAGCCATGCAGGAGAAGTGCAGGTGGAATTTGAAGTCTCAACAACTAGTCTGAGCAAAGGGAGGAATAGACTACTGTTGCTGAGAGTGCACAAAGTCTGGACGAGTTCAACACTTTGAGAGCTGTTGGAGGTCGTGCGCAAGGAGTGCATATACATTTCTCTAAAGGAGTGGGAGAAATTAAGCTCGGGAGGGATAGTTCCTTCATGAACGATGTGAAGATGGACCCAGGAGAGGCTCGAGCAGGACAGAGCTTTGGAGCAGGAGAAATCCTCAAGGAGGAAAATGGACGGCAAAGGTTCACCGAGGAGAATCACGAAATCCCGTTGATCGTCAGATCTTGGAGAAGCTGCGAGAGGTCTAGCCCTTGGTGCACGGAGAACCAAAGGCTATCGAGTTTTGGTCCTCAGCGTTTAATGAGGTGAGAGTTCATACTCATTGAAATTGCGAGTAGCAATTTCCCGACTTTATCAGAACCGTTGATTTCCACAAGACAGGTGGCGTAAGATCTCGAGAGATTGGGATTCGGCATTCGGGACTTTCCATTGCAAAGGAATTGTGAACGGAAAAATCGCGATCACGCGATCCCCGATATATGAAGGCATTGACCTTTTGACCATCGAGTTTTGTATAATTGAAAGACCCGATCCCGTGAGTACGGAACTCACGATCTTGCAAGTTTCGATTTCTCGACAAGTAAAAGGGGGAGATCGTGAGAGGAGATACCTGTGGGTATTAATAACTCCCGAGAGGAGTTGGAAGAGTTCTTTGACTCTTCAGGCCTGAGAGAGAGAGAGAAGGTCCTGGTGATCACGACTGTTCTCCGAGGAGCAGGGACGGTTGCATCAGTTAGGTAGGTTGGGGATGCAAAAATAGCTTAGGACAGTCAAATGGTAGATAGTCCTGAAGATGGACATGACTTTTTAGGATAGTGGACGAGAGGACTAGAGATATTGTGCTAGGAGTCTAATAGTTTAGAGTGGTCGCTAAGTTAGGTAGGTTTCTAATGAATATGGAAAACAAACTTCACAAAGAGTGTTGTCCAAAAGAAATTACTTGAAACACTTTTAATATTTACAATTCTAGTAAAGTTGCGTTCAAACCAAGCATGTGTATTATTAATGTCAACACCACCTAAGTACCAATTCTTGATCTTCTCAAAATGCTGAAATGTAAGAAACTTATTGTTAACTGGACCTAAGTAATGTCTCTCTTTAAATGAATATTATAAATAACTACAAAAAAATTTGATCCCCATTTAACTAAATGTATGACATATTTCTTTCCTTTGGGGTGCTTCTCAAGGTGCAATGGATATTTTCTTTACAAATGAATGATTATGGATTTACTGGAAATAATTTTCTTGATCCTTTTTTATGTTAGGATGCCTAACTTCTGAGTTTTTCTTTTTATGAATGGAAGTACCCAATAATAGGGAAATGTAAGAATACCAAGATATGATAATTTTATGAATGTTCACTAATGACCTCAAAGGTAGGTCAATGTGACTCAAAAGTACAATTGAGGAGTGACCCATTGTGAGATCATAGTAGCATCTCCTAGAATTTGAATTATAAAACAAAATAAGTTAAAGTACTGAAAAAGAGAAATGACAAAATGGAAATTTCATATGTAACATGAAAAAGGGATGCTCATCCTCGTTAGAAGATGAAGCCCTTGATGTCACTACAAAAATAGTACTAAAAGTAGAGAAGGGAGAAGATGATTTCCCCAGTGAGTCACCAACCACAGATTAGTCAATTCATTGTCTGACAATGTATTTAGGGGAGAGTCCAGATTTGAGAGGACTTGACAATGTAACCATGGGTCAAATTAAAAATACCTAGTGATTGAAGGTTGGTTTTATGAAGGGGGTTTGTAGTGGAAAATTAATTGTGATAAGAAAGAGATCTCCTCAAAATCCTTGTGGGGGTAGTTCTTCTAGATGGAGGTTGAATAAAAGTGCATAGCCCATCCAATCTAGTATTTGGTGTGACCTAGGTCTATTCCTACCACTCATTTCCACCAAATATTTTGATCGAGAGAAGAAAGGAAGTGATTATATTAATATGATCCATCCTTAGAGGTCCATGTAAGATCTATCCACTGTATCCCAACATTTTCATGATAAAATGAGTTAGGATTCTCTAGTATGGATACCAAAAGTAGGTAGAGTGAGAACGACAAGAGTGTCGGTAGTAGAGGACATAGATGATGTTTTGACACAAAGGGTGGATATATTATATACATAAACAAAAGGAAACTAGGTCTTCTATTTTAACATAATAGAGAAGGGACCACCAGTGTTGAGCACGACACACCCACCACTCAGAAAAACAAAGTGGAATTCTTTTTACACTCAAAGATTTCAATTGTAGATATCCAATTCATGGATGCAAATATGAATCATCCTCAAAATACATTTTTATTTATACTTACCTTGAAATTAAAAAAAAAGTGAATAACATAGGTGGTGACACCAAAGGTATACATAGACGGTGAAATAATAAGAAAATAGTATCACCTTGGAGAGAATTGGTTAAAAAAATAACACATTCATCAGATGGACAAGGGGCATTCCTTGCACTCAGAGGGCATGTGGAATGGAATAGGAACCTTGATACTAGATTGTTCAAAATATCTTATTCATAGTATGAAAAAAGACAATACACACATCATTACTGAACTCAATTGAATGATGAGAAGTTCTTCCCATTGCTACAATTATTCACCACACAACACATAAATCTAAATTATGGCATCAACTAGGACTCAAATCAAAATTTAATAAAAATATCATTTCCTTATTTATGATAAATGATTATAAGTTGCACTTAACTATAGGGAACATAATCACAATTGTGTACTTGTCACAAGTTCAAATATATCATTAGCTTAAGGACATATTAAATAAACAAGCGACCAAAAGAACAAACCCACACAAACATGGTGACAACAACAATTGCAAGGTATACATATATGGAACTTTGTATCTAAATATAGTTAGAAGGGACATGATCCAAGTTATTGGCTTTAGTCAGTTACAATGATATGTTTTTCTAGACATTGCAATAAATCAAATGATATATTGATCGCCCCAAAACTTCCAAGAATGGGGGACTATGCCAGAGTGAATCTATATCTAGCATTAAAATGGTGGAACTATCTTTGTAATAGTTATGTCAGTCCTAAATTGAGTGTCAAGTTAGTATCTTTAGTAGCTTTAGGGAGCTATAGAGATTAGGTCTAGATGTCTTGCATTAGGCCACTAAGAGTCTAGGATTTCTAGGCTTAGGATATAGGTTAGGTTTAGGGTAGGCCGAGGTTTGTAGGGGTAGCCTAGGTTAGGTTAGGTTAGGGGGATCGAACCTCCTAGGAGGAGAAAGAAGCATATGGAGACGATGATAAACCTCAAGGTCACTGCATTCAATGTGTACTACATTGATTTACGCTAGCAACAATGTTGGCTAGAGAGACATACCTTGGGGATTGTGTCCAACACAATTCATCCTTAACACTAATGGAATGAGAATAACTTTGTATTCTTAAATTCAAATTTCCTAAAAAAAATCATGGATATCCACATTCATTGTTATATTTGAGTAGAAGAAAGGTAGAAAAACACCTTATAGAAGCTTTTCACAAGTGATAGTTTCTATTGTAACTCCATAGTGAGTACATGCTTCTTTGTAAACAACAAGGTGCATTGCTCATTTTCTTGTTGGCTTTTCCCAAATCACGTTTCCCATAGTACATATTGTCATTCCTTGTTTTGGTGTGCTCATTTTACTAATATATGTTCTCTCTTATATTCTCAGTTCATTTCAATATTTTGACTAATATACTTGTAATATTACATTTTGATCATAAGAAACATTGTATAAATGAGTATAATCTCATGGTATTTTGTAGTAGAATTTAATATGTCTTGTAACAAAGTGTTCAATGTAATACCCATGATAGGCTATAGTTTATATATCATATTGGTATCAAAGAAGTTTTGTATGGGGTTTCCCTGGAATATTGTAGGATCTAAAAAATGATGGAAAGAAAGAAGTTCCAAACACTATTCATGGTGTATAGATATTGTATCATTCAAAAGGATGACCTAGAGGAGACATTTGCAATAATGGAAGTGTGTGTCTTTGACATCTTGATAGTATGGAAATTTTAATTTTGTATATATAGAGTAAGTTTTTGTTAATGTTGGAGAAGGTAATGTTGGACAAGGAATGTGTGTAGGTATTTTCAAGAAAGCATGAAGCAATGAAGGTGATTGTAATTATGTGGGAAGACAAAAGAAATACTTTAGAATTTCCCATATAATTTGTAGCCCACCTCTAATTTATAAAAACCTGTGAGGGATTTCATCATTCTAGTGAGTAGGTTATATGGAAAAAAGGATTTCTCTGATATGAAGAAGAATTGGGTTCTCTCGATACACCAAATGTTGAATAAGGCAGTTGCAAGTCAAGAAATATAAACATGGTTGCCATTAAATATGAAGAGAACTTAAATGAACAATCCCTTTAGTTTGACATAGCTAAATTTATATTGAATGCAATATACACTATACGTTCTTTCCTAAACATGTGTGACATGTGATATATTTATATTCCTCCTCTTTCAATGAGATATCAAAATTTGTGGAGATATGGTATTTGGATCATTACAAACATTTTTGCAAGGTGTTCTTAGCAACTATTTATGTTCTCCTCTTTTATAGACCAAGCCCACTATTCTTTAAGGGAAACTTAGTTGTGTTAGGGCTGATAAACAATCAGTACATAGAAGGAGATGAAAATTGTATCCAAATCTATAAGTGCACCTCATCTTTACATATATTTCTTAATCACATCCTACATAGATTAGTAATCATGGATGTATCTTACCAAATTGTCGAATTTGGATCCTATACATAATTAAAGGAACACAAGAAATGCATGCTTTCAACATACCCTCTCACCATTAGAGATTTTATTATGAAATATTTCTGTGAAATCTTGGTAAAAAATAACTAAATTGAATTCTACATATTGCATCTAAATATTTTTAAAGTCCATGACCTATTGGACAATATGTTTTACCTCTTCAAGCATCAATGCTTAGGTTGGACATATTTCCACCAAGAATGCCCATAATAAGAATGCCCACAAGAAGAGAGATGATGAGATAATATAATAAAGGGGGGCATACTCATATTATCGGCTATATTATGGAAGCTTATTACTCAGCCATGCTTCCTACAGATTAGCACAAACTAGGTAGGATCTATTACACATACTAGGATATCTTCTAGACAAGTGGTTTAGGGATTCCTATCCTCATTGTTATATTGAGGGCTCCTTATTCTTATGTAGAAGAGGGATTAAGAAAAAGACTAAACCATAAACTCTATATCACGAATTTAGAAGATATCACAATAAGAATGCCCATAAGAAGAAGAAACAGAGTAGGAAGGTGAGAGGGAAGAAATCACTATGCTTGGGAGGTAAATGATCATGGGAATATACCAATATGACTCATACTCAGTGATTCTCTTTGGAAGGGGCAGGAAAAAATTGGAATAACATATTGAACGATTCATTTTGGAAGAAAAGAAAGTCAAACAAAAAAATAGAAAACAAATATAGAGTCAACATGACACTAAATCACTATCCTACGAGGTGTGATATCAATAGTTGAATATGGAGGAAAAATAGGGTTTAGAGACTATTTTTGCATACCATGATTTTTTCTAGGGAAGTCTGTGGAATCGAAGTTTAGCACGTGTGCCTCTCCCTCCTCCATGCGCCTCTTCCTCCTTCTCCCATTATCCTCTCCCTCCTTCTCCTCCTCCTATCCCTCCTTCTCCTCTACTACCCTCCACTCTAAGTGTTTTCCTCCTTATCCCCTCCTACCCTCCACTCTATGTGCATGCATACAACTATTCGAGCCAGTCCAAAAATATGAGCGCGCGATTTTGGTTTTGGTTTTTATTTAATTTTTGTTTGTGTTTATATATATATATATATTATTTATATATAATATAATTTATATATTATATAATATATATAATTTATAAATTATATATTTTAAGTTATAAATTATTATGGAAAAAGGATTTGCATAATTTGGTTAACATAAAGAACAGGTAAATCTTCGGTTATTTTTAAGAAAGGTTGTTTTAACCAGAACACAAAAAATTCATGGTGCTAGGGTTTGGAGGAGGTACAATAGTAGGAGCGTCCAAGCAAATCTACCATGAGTGTGCATGGGAATGGGGAGTCGGCTGCCCCCCCTCCATTCTCTGTTGATGATGCTTTCAGAAAGCTCATCATCAGACAAGGTAAGAAAATTCCCCCCTCTGAAGTCCCAAAATTCATCAAGAAATTAGATGATATCCCGGAAATAGCATTGTCAGAGGAACAACCCATCAAGATCACCCTTGGAAAGTTAGTAGGCCAGTTTATGGGGATATGTCCATCGACAAAAACTACGGATGATTAGATCTAGAGGAACTGGAGGCCCCAACTTCAACAGAGTGTAACCTGCTAACTAGTGGCAAGGGGCTTCTTCGTTTTTGAATTCATATCAAAAGAAGGAACTGGAGGCCCCAACTTCAACATAACGTAACCTGCTATCTAGTGGAAAGGGGAATTATTCATTTTTGAATCTAGGGGTCCATCATACCCACCAACTAAAAGTTTCCATGTATATGTACAAAAAAAAAAAATAACTTCAAAATTGGTACTGTTCTTGGATCGCCCCTCATCATCAGGCTTCTACTCTCTACATATATCTCTAAGGTTGTATTCCTTAAAATGTGTAATGGCATATTTGTCATGGTACCCTACTTCATTTTCCATTGTAATCCATCTCTTATTTTCCCTCTCTATGTCTATCTCTCCTATATATTTCCATGATGGAGTGGAGTGTAGGAGAAGGGGGAACTTGAACCTTAGGCCAATCCAATTTATCTTAATACTATTTATAGTTTCCACATATAGCTATGATATATATAGGGTATATTTTAGACAATGTGGGAAGTGAGGCTCTTCTCTCTTGAGTGCAGGGGTTAACTTCTCCCTCTTATTTTAGAATAATTGTAACACCCTATCCCTAGAGTTCTTCATGGTACTTTAGTATTGCATTATGGATTACTTCTACTTCTCCTCTAGTACTACAATAAATTCTACATCTGAATCCATTTGGGCGTAGTCTCTCAATATATCTTTAGGCTTAGTTTTTTTATCCCTTACCCAAAAGCTAATGTTGATATCCTCTTCTCTGTATGTTTGGGCTTGCATGGGGATACATAAGCATTGGGATACCACTTCAATGGATGAGGAAAAACATAATTGTTTGGGTAGAATTCACACATCAATTTATTCTACAATTTGTTTCTACTTATCATGGAATTTGGGATAAGTTTTAGTAAAGTCTCTTTGGTAATCCATTTGGAAGGGCACATATCCATCAAATTTTTGTAGTTGAAACTTATGTAGAGGGATATTGACATGACAACATCTCTTCTACAATTTATGTAGTCTTAGAAATGGACCTATCAAAGATCACAATATTTTCAACACTTGTTTCAGTGTCATGTTTTTGCTTCTCTTATAACACTCTTAAGGTTAAATTTTGATTCTTCGATTGCTTGATCATATCCATATGGTGCAATTTTAAAATATGATATTTTTTCTCATATATTGGAAATTGCTTTCTCATGCTATGCTAATGGGATAACTACTTATCTATTGTATTGAACGATAGTTCTTCACTTCATGATTTATACCTTCACTTCCTTGAGTATATATAGTTCATTGCAGATTTCTCTCTTGGGCGTGGCAGTTCGGTGTTATTCACTCACACAAACGCTTGGATACACCTCACGAACTAACATACAGGTTAGCTTCTTTGTTTTTCTAGTTTCTGTCATTTACATATTAATGAAACCAGAATGTTCAGATTATATTTTGACTACCTATATATCTATGTTTCATAGTTTATTAAATTCAAGATTAGTTAGATTTATAAAGAGAAAACTAAAAAAATATTTGTATGTGTTTTCTTTATTTGCTTCTTGAAATCAAACTATTTATATTGATTTAGTAAGGTTTGATTAAAACTTGCGATTTGTAAATGATTATTGTTATCTAAGTTTGCCTAGTTGCAAATGACTGTCATCTCATAGGTCAGCTCATAAAAAATGATTTAACAAGTAATTTGTGCTATCTTTATTCAACACATCACATATGTGTTCTGGTTGATAGATATAGACTTTCTTCACCTTCCAGTTCAATTACTTATTTGATTATTGAATGTTGAAACATTTTAAGTTACCAGGCTTCTTCAAGCTACAACCTGAGAAGGACTCATGGAGAGATAACACATGGTACATCTCCAATGACAATACTAAAACCCAATTGAATCAAAATGGGTTATTTTTTCAAGGGAAACAAAACTTATAGATGCCACCTAATTACTAAATCATAGAGATATAAATTACACCACCCCCCTGCTTTTATTTTTTATGTCTTTTGATTTTTTTGTCTTTTTCATATTACATAAAGATTTTAAAAGCATAAACAATGATAGAATATAGTTAAGGAGATAAAGCCTCATGATCCCAATGACCACATGCCTCCAATGTTCTGATATAATGATCATTGCGTGACAACTGTCATGAAGGGTGATGACTAAGACTAGGGGAAACTTTCGATGACTCCACTAAATTAGGGTTTATGGTTCTAAGGATTATGTTCACTTGATTGCACTTTTTTCTTATGTTTCCAAGGGATACTTGTAGTTGGAAATGATAGAAAGATAAGTTATTAGCCTCCTTGATGGGAGACAGACAACTGGAATTTGGATCAAGGGCATGGCCCTCGAATTCCCTGAAAAATGGGCGGTGGCGATGATGAGTCAAATTTAAACTATGCTATAAACCTCATTTTTCATGAGCTTCTCTTGGTTTCAAGAATATTTCTTCTCTACTAAACAGGGACGACCACATGAGGGTGGAAGCTCTAATTATGTTCCCCCCCCCCTCCTCACACCACTCTGAATTTCCCCAATACCCAATCAATATAGATTCAACAACTATAATTAAAAACAACACTAAGATTACATGAAAGAAACAAAATAGAAGAGATATATAGTACAAATCACTCACCACATGTAGGAATATCATTGATCTTCTTCTTCATCCAACTCCTCATATTCTGTATCATCATCTGGTATTTTAGAATCATCATCGAATGAATTGGACATATCAACATCATCATCAGTACTATCATAATTTTCGATAATATCATCATAAGATATAGCGTCATCGAGAACATTATCATCTACATCATATGGTCGATCAAATTCTTCGACTTTGTCATCTAACGATACATGATCTACTTCCTCATGTTCCTTTGTATCACCTTCTAGTTCTTGAATATCATCTTCTTCTGATACATTATATGATGCAGGAGCATCTCTCCACGTCAGCCAGCCAGCCAGTCATGTCAAGTGCGTGCATTCAAGATGAAGAGAGGCGCAGCCTCATTTGAAATCTGAATTCAACGTAATTAAATGTTTAAGCTAGTGAGCTATGAAGCCATGACTTTGCGTAGGCTGTAGATAAGAAGGCCTTTAATGTTTGCAAGGATGAGATCTAGATCCGATTCTGGACTAGATAGCTATTCAATGTAATTGAATAGGGTAGGTAGGTTGGAGGGAAGAGCTCGAAGAGCCCCCTCAGGTAAAAGAGATTTTGTATCTCATTTTGTAGTAGTTGAGTTGTAGTTGAAGAGGATCTTTAAGTAGAGAGTAGAAGAGAGAAGATTCGAGACCTTGTTACAGGTCGTGCTCAGGAAAACCTTGTATAAACAGGCATTTTCCATTTAATATAAACAGAAGCAGTTTTTCTTGCATGTATTTCTGTGTTATGTGGATGTCTGTGAGTATTCTGGTTTATGCTGTAGATGTATGATGTAGGTTTTCATTTGCAGGAGTGTGTTTGATTTCAAGGTTGAGAGATCTTTGAGGCTTCACACCAGGAGGGTGTGACAGAAGATTGTAGGTTATCATAACCATGCATAGAGGATGCATTTCTGAACTCTGCGGAGTCAGACAAAGACGTGCTGCGACACAAGAGTTGGAATCAAAAAATCAAAGAAATACCTGTGAGGTTACTGAATACCTCAGGAGGAAATTCTTTTTATGAGGGACACAGTTGCAGACAGAAGCTCTAAGGAGTTCTGTGAATCTCTACCAGGTGGGCATTGATCATCTTCACAGTGGTGCATTGGGAAGAACTCTAATGTGAGTTCTTAAGGAAAACCAAAATCACTAAGGATTTTGAGGGGCTATACCAAGTGGGCATTGAGCAGGTGCAAAGAGTGCATAGAGGACAAAACCGATGAAAGTTCTATGAGAAGATACTCTGCCAGGTGGGCATTTGAGTCAGTGCGCAGACAGGTACAGGAAGAAGAGAACTCTTTGAGTTCTGAATTTTAAAGGAAGAGTCCACTGAGGGATCTTCACAAGGTTGTTGAACACCATGCAGATTCAGCAAGAGGTTGCTTGAGAAAAGGGATAGCCAGAAGGGCATCCAAATTCTCCATCTGTGGGAGAAAGAAGAAGGATTTATTTCCTTAGAGAACTGAGTGTTTGAGAAGCTCAGGAAAGATAACACTTTGTGTGCATGTGAATACTCTGCAGAGGTACATGAGTTGAAGAATCCTTCAAGGATTCGAAAGGAACAAGCTCAGGAGGAATAGCGTTGTTGAAGGGCGCAGACGACGACTCAGATTGTGGAGCTCGCAGAGAAAGGGAGAAAAGGTTGAGGCCTTTGGCTTTTGAAATCCTTCCAAGGCTGGAAGAGAATGCGCAAAAGCTTGAGAGGAGCAATATCACTCGTGGATCATCCGATAGATCTTGGACCATCAGATTTTCCATGTCCAGGAAGGAGCAGGAGGAGAGCACAAGAACGGATGGTCAAAATTCTCTAAGGAGAATTCGTAGATTTCCATGAGCCGTCAGATCTCACGAAGGAGTAAGGGAGGTACTGCAAGTATTCCTGAAAGGATTCAAAGGTCAAGAGGGGAAGAACCATTGATCCGATCCACAAGGGTCGTTGGATCTATGCGTGGATTTGTATATCAGGGTTTCATGGTTTTAAACTCCATAAACTCACCACAGAGATCGCAAAATCGTGAAACGCAATATCCTGACAACTACAAGAATGATATGGGGCCACAAGAGTCGAAAAGCGCATAGGTGGCACATCACATGTCAGGATTTCATGAGTAGAAGGGATGAGAACTTGGTGTCAAGGGTCGTGAAGCACCAGGACACGAGAAGCAACGAAGTGACGAGAAGACTAGGATCCATCCATCTGAGGAGGATAGGTGGCAGAGATCGAGAGATCTCACAAACTCAAAATTTCATAGGGTGAGAGCCCAAACATTGGATACTCCAAGTCATGAAGATGCAAGGAGTGAGGAAGAAGGATAGCCATTGGATCTGGGTCGTGGGAGGATCGTTGGATCAGAGTCCCATCACATTTCAGTGTTTCATGGGATCAGAGGTTGAGAGGATATCGTCTCGACATCAGAATTCATGATGTCATGAGTGGAGATAGGGAGTATTGAGAAGTTCAGGATCTCAGCACTCAGGTGTTGGGGATACGAAGGAAGTGTCGCTTGGTGAGAAGAATCGTGAAGTGTCGAAGACAGGAACGAGAGACACATGGCAGAACCATGTTGTGGGCCCAAAGAATAGATGGGTGGACATGCATTGTCTGGAGAAAGGAGTCAACACTCCGTTGAATTCTCTCATCTCGGTGATTCA
>JASDQU010738940.1:128712-202025 GCA_032191745.1 Picea mariana
TGGGCCATCGTAGGGGTGAACCCTAGATCTGATTAGGAGGGGTGGGGGCATTTCCCACCGTGTATCCTCCGAAACCTGAAGTCCTGGGAGGACGGTGCTGGTTCACGCTCCCCAAGACGTGTGATGAGGACTGTCAGTTGCCTGCTAGGGAATCTTGGTCGAGATACCGACACTTCCACTTACGGGTTCTATTTGGAGTTAGGTCAGTATAGCTGACACTCCAAGATAGTCTAGCAGAGGACGGATAGGATGGAGTTGGAAGTAGGTTAGGGAGGAAGGATGAGTAGAATAGTTGAGACTATATGGAGATTTGTCATGTGGTGGATTTTGATGAAGAAAAAAATGTGTATTTATGAATATTCATTATTATGTAACTAAACCACAGTTGATTAAAATAAAATTTTTGAACCAAATAATTGTAATTTAAGAATTTCTCAAACAATGGATTGGTTGTTGTCTTTTATAAAAGACTAGTCTTGATGACTAGATTGGATGCATACATAAAATACTAAAGGATGACAGTTGATTATTAGTACATGTACGAGAATTGTATGTACTAGCTACACATACGTTTCTTGTACATATACACTAGTATGTATGAGTTTTCTTGATTTACTGACTAATAATGTCAGTTACTTATTATGAATGTGTGAACCATGTTCTTGTTCTTTGTACCATAAGATACCTTAACTTCAGGACGAAGTTTCCTGAAGGGTGGGTGTATGTAACGACCCTTAATTATAGATTATAATTAATTTAATAATGTAATCCTAAAATATTAGCTAAACTATAATTATTTATTAAAATAACCTTAACTAATTATTTGTTATTAATTAGTTATTCTTGATTATGATTAATTTAAGTGTAAATAACTCTTTAATCCATATGGTTAATGATTGATTTAAATATTAATTAATTCATTAATTAATTAAGTATTAAATAAAATGTGGAGAATAAAATATAATATTTAAATCAAGTTATGTATACAAGAAGGGATCACATAAGGATCTCGAGAAGATAAAAGAATTAATGTGAATGGATAAGGGTAATTAAATGGAGGGATAAGGAATTTAATGCAAGGTGGAGTGTCGGTGAAGGGGGGGAGGATAAGGATGGAAGGAAGGAGTTGGGGGAGGGCATTCTACGGGGGAGACTGTTTTCTTGCTATGGGAGAGAGCCGAGAGGGGCTGTGAGATTGGTGTGCTCAGATTGAGGCACAGGATTTGTTGGTTGAGACCTATTGATCAGGCAGGCACCGAGTTACTAGAATTTTTGGGCTAGGAGGGCCAGGATATCTGTATATATCCTAGAGCTAGGTCGTTTTCCTAGTTGGCAGGGTGGACAAGAGGTTTTGGGCAATTATTTTTCTGTGTTTGCAACAGGACTGGACTGTGTAGCAGGTAGCAGCAAGAAGGCAGTTGACAACGGAAATTAGCATCAGTGTTAAGGTACTCAATTCAAATTTATGCATTACTCATGGATAAATTTTAATTTTACCTGCGTAATTCTTCTTTTATGAATCTGGTAGGAATTGAAGTACATTTGGTAGGATTTGGTAGAATTTTTAGATGTTATTTTAAAACCAGTCATTACAAGCAATATCAGTCATCGGATTAGCCGATAGATCTTGGGCCGTCAGATTTTCCACATCCAGGAAGGAGCAAGAGGAGCGCACAAGAACGGACAGTCGAAATTCTCTAAGGAGAATTCGCAGATTTCCATGAGCCCTCAGATCTCACGAAGGAGCAGGGGAGATACTGCAAGTATTCCCGAAAGGATTCAAATCTCAGGAGGGGAAAAACCATTGATCCGAGCCACAAGGGCCATTGGATCTACACGTGGATTTGCATATCGGGGTTTCATGGTTTGAAACTCCATAAAATCACCACAAAGATTGCGAAATCAAGAAACATGATATCTCGATGACTACGAGAACGGTGTGGGGCCACAAGAGTCGGCAAGTGGATAGGTGGCACATCGCATGTCATGATTTTGTGAGTAGAAGGGATGAGAACTTGGTGTCAAGGGTCGCGAAGTGCGAGGAAACGAGAAGCGACGAACTGACGAGAAGACCAGGAGCCATCCATCTGAGGAGGACAGGTGGTAGAGATAGAGAGATCTCACAAACTTAGAAGTTCACAAGGTGAGAGCCCAAACATTGGGTACTCCAAGTTGCAAAGACGTGAGGAGTGAGGAAGAAGGATAACTGTTGGATCTAGGTCGCAGGGGGGACTGTTGGATCAGAGTCCCATCGCATTTCAGTGTTTCAGGGGATCATAGGTTGAGAGGATCTCATCTCAACATCAGAAGTCGCGAAGTTGTGAGTGGTGATAGGGAGTATTGAGAAGTTTGGGATCTCGGCACTCGGGTGTTGGGGATACGAAGGAAGTGTCACTTGGCGAGAAGAATCGCAAAGTGCCAAAGACAGGCATGAGAGACACATCGTAGAACCATGTTGTGGTTCTGAAGAATAGATAGGTGGAAACGCGTTGCCTGGAGAAAGGACTCAACACTCCGTTGAATTCTCGCATCTCGGGGATTCACAGGATAAGAGTGTGAAGGCTCGTCGCTTCAACCTGCAAGGTTGTGAATAGCAAAAAGCATCAAGGGAGGAGTCAACCTGGAGTTAACCTATCGTGTCTCGGGAGATCGCAACAGGAGGGCATGAGAGTTCAACTCACAACCTCATGAAGGTGTGAGTTGCAAGAGGTGTTGATATTTAGGCCCTAGCCTATGTTTACATGTGGGGAGGGTGCTGATAAGGAAAGCAGCCATAACCGTATCACCGGTTTAGGTATCGTAAGATTGGAAAGAAAGAGTCGGAAGCTTCAACACACGAACTCGTGAGGTTGCAAGGTTTTGACAAGTGACTTTGGGATAGGCCCTTGGTCATAGTGTTGTGGTCACTTTGGAAGATAGGAGCTCGCGCCTAGTGCTGTTCACACAAGGGAGTTCCCGAAGGACCAGTGGATTGGGTTTGATCAGAGATTCCAGAAGGGAATCGAATGAGCTTCTTCAACTCAAGGAGATGAAAAATCGATCCTGTGGGTGGACGTTGGATAGCGTCTGCATCAAGTGGTATCAGAGCTAGAACTTTGTTTGTATATTGCAAGCAGATGGAGGAGAGAAAACAAGACAGAGTGTTGGAGACTCTGTGTCGATTGTTTGCAGGTAGGAAGCAATCACGAAGGCAGTCAATAGGACTGGAGGATGAAGCTTGTAACACTCTTAGTGCGGAGTGACAGCAGCAGGTTTGCTAGGAAAGTAGACAGAGACAACACCATGGTTACTGAATACCATAGGCATTCTGGGAGGAAGAGCAAGGCAGAAAAGATTGCAGAAATGGATAAAGAGCTCTATGAAATAAGAGTAGACATAGAAAAGCTCGAATTGAAGATGCGGAAAGATAAGAAGCCGAGATGGGTGTATGAGTGGCCCATGAATGAGCTGAAAGTAAAATGGCCAATCAATGAGTTGATGGTCATAAGGCAAAGCAGGCTGTTAAAAAGATGGTTGAGGTATGCTGAAAAAATCAATGGACCAGAAGAAGAAATGGTTCAGGTGTGTGAACCCGAGATTGGGAGAGGTCTTAGTGATGTAGAAAATGAATTGGGATCAGCTGAGGATCTCAAGAACTGCTAGGAGGGCAGAGAAGAAATTCCAATTTGCCAGGTGGGCAACGAGTTGAGATCACTGCAGGATCTCAGAGACTGTCAAGAGGAAAATCGAGGAATTTCACATTGCCAACTGGACAATGATATGAGGTCACTGCAGGATCTCATAACCTGCCAGGAGGGTAGCGGAAGAATCCCATATTTCCAGGTTGGAAGGGATGGGCAAATGAGTTGGAATCATCCAGGAGAGCTGACAGAGCAGGTGAGCTCGGAAATGAGTTTGGATCAACATGTGTATGTCACAAAGGAGGAGGAAGATTAGGATAATATTCTAATGATTAGGGGAATTGGAGTATTCCTACCCCTTACCCAGGAGGAGGCAGAAATTTGTGTTGCAGGTGAAGAAACAACAGAAGAACAGTCAACTGTGACTGTCAAGGAGGAATTGGAGCAGGTGTTTGAAAATGCCCAAGCAGAAGCAAATGAAGGGGAAAATGAACATTCTGAGGAATGTCTCATTACTTTCAGCCAAGAAGATGAAATATCTATAGCATTGGAGCTGACAAAAAAAGAAGCAGAAGGCGAAGAAGAGCATTCTGAGGAATGGCTCAACATTTTCAGCCAAGAAGCTGAAGAGACTGTAGCATGGGAGTTTGCAGGAGAAGAAGGATAGGAGGAAGACAACATTTGTTTTTCTGATCTGTGGTGACAGGTTGAATCCCTGGAGAGAAGGGTGAAAGTGTAGATCATTCACATCCAATAGGTGAAGTTGGAAACTGATGAAGGAGGCATGGGAGATCATGATGATCTACTCATGTGCCAAAAAAAAATTCAACTGAGGAGACTGCATGAGCAAAGACAGCCATGGGAGAAGCTGGACGAAGTGATCAAAGAGATCATGGAGCTGATGATCCAATCAGCAGACACTGTCAGCAAGGAGAGGCTGAATAGAAAGAAGGAAGCAGCAACAACAGTAGCAGCGCAGAAGCAACAGCAGAATGGAGCAGATGAACAACTCCAGAGGATGATTTGGGATCCAGGAGGATTCCCACAGCTGAGATGGGAATCTCATGCACACGAGCTCATGAATTTTGTAGCTGAGGAGTATGATGCAGGAGAATCTCTCCATGTCAGCCAGCCAGCCAACCATGTCAAGCACGTGCATTCAAGATGAAGAGAGGTGCAACCTCATTTGAAATCTGAATTCAATGTAATTAAATGTTTAAGCTCTTGAGCTGTGAAGCTGTGCCTTTGTGTAGGCTGTATATAAGAAGGCCTTTAATGTTTGTAAGGCTGAGATATATATTCGATTCTAGACTACACCATTATTCAATGCAATTGAATAGGGTAGGTAGGTTGGAGGGAAGAGCTCAAAGAGCCCCCTCAGATAAAAGATATTTCGTATCTCATTTTGTAGTAGTTGAGTTGTAGTTGAAGAGGATCTATGAGTAGAAAGTAGAAGAGAGAAGAGTCGAGACCTTGTTACAGGCCGTGCTCAAGAACACCTTGTATAAATAGGCATTTTCCATTTAATATAAACAGAAGTAGTTTTTCCTGCATGTATTTCTGTGTTATGTGGATGTCTGTGAGTATTTTGGTTTATGCTTTAGATGTATGCTTTAGGTTTGCATTTGTAGGAGTGTGTTTGATCTCAGGGTTGATAGGTCTTTGAGGCTTCACACCAGGAGGGTGTGACAGAACACTGTAGGTTCTGATAGTCGTGCACAGAGGATGCATTTCTGAACTCTGCGGAGTCAGACAAAGACATGATGTGGCATAGGAGCTGGAATCAACAACTCAGAGAAAGACCTGTGAGGTTACTGAATACCTCAGGAGGCAAGGCTGTGTATGAGGGACACGGTTGTAGATAGAAGCTTTGAGGAGTTTTGTGAATCTTTGCCAGGTGGGCATTGAGCATATGCATAGTGGTGCATTGGGAAGAATTATGCTGTGAGTTCTTAAGGAAAACCAGAATCACAAAGGATTTTGAGGGGCTCTGCCAAGTGGGCATTGAGCAGGCACAAGGAGTGCACAGAGGACATAACTGCTGGAAGTTCTATGAGAAGATACTTTGCCAGGTGGGCATTTGAGTTAGTGTGCAGACAGGAACAGGGAGAAGAGAACTCTTTGATTTATGAATTTTAAAGGAAGAGTCTAGTGAGGGATCTTCACAAGGTTGTTGAACACCCTATAGATTCATCAAGAGGTTGCTTGATAAGAGGGATAGCCAGGAGGGTATCCAAATTCTCCATTAATGGGAGAACAAAGAAGGATTTATTTCCTTACAGAACTGAGTGTTTGAGAAGCTCAGGAAAGATAACACTTTGTGTGCATGTGAATACTCTGCAGAGGTGCATGAGTTGAAGAATCCTTCAAGGATTTGAAAGGAACAACCTCAGGAGGAATAACATCTTTGTAGGGCACAGGCGAGGACTCAAATTGTGGAGCTCGCAGAGAAAGGGAGCAAAGGTTGAGGCCTTTAGCTTTTGAAATCCTTCCAAGGCCGGAAAGAATGCACAAAATCTTGGGAGGAGGAATATCTACCGTCGGATCAGTAGATAGATCTTGGACCATCGGATTTTCCACGTCCAGGAAGGAGTAGGAGGAGCACACAAGAACGGACAGTCGAAATTCTCTAAGGAGAATTCACAGTTTTCCATGAGCTGTCAGATCTCATGAAGGAGCAGGGGAGATACTGCAAGTATTCCCGAAAGGATTCAAAGCTCAGGAGGGGCAGAACCATTGATCCGAGCCACAAGGGTCGTTGGATCTATGCATGGATTCGCATATCAGGGTTTTGTGGTTTGAAAATCTATAAAATCACCATAGAGATCGTGAAATTGCAATACGCGATATCCCAATGACTATGAGAATGGTGTGGAGCCACAGGATTCGGCAAGTGGATAGGTGGCACATCACATGTTTGGATTTCATTAGTAGAAGGGATGAGAACTTGGTGTCAAGGGTCGCGAAGCGTGAGGACACGAGAAGTGGTGAAGTGACGAGAAGACTAGGAGCCATCCATCTGAGGAGGACAGGTGGCAGAGATCGAGAGATCTCGCGAACTCGGAAGTTCATAGGGTGAGAGCCCAAACATTGGGTACTCCAAGTCGTGAAGATGCGAGGATCGAGGAAGAAGGATAGCCGTTGGATCTGCGTCGCAAGAGGACTGTTTGATCAGAGTTCCATCACATTTCAGCATTTCGAGGGATCAGAGGTTGAGAGGATCCTTTCTTGACATCAAAAGTCGCGAAGTTGCGAGTGGCGATAGGGAGTATTAAGAAGTTTGGGATCTCGACACTCAGTTGTTGGGGATACGAAGGAAGTGTCACTTGGTAAGAAGAATCATGAAGTGTTGAAGACAGGGACGAGAGACACATGGTAGAACCATGTTGTGGGCCCAAAGAATAGACGGGTGGACATGCGTTGCCTSGAGAAAGGAGTCAACACTCTGTTGAATTCTCGCATCTCRAGGATTCACTCGATAAGAGTGTGACGGCTCGACGCTTCAACCTGTGAGGTTGAGAATAGAAAAAAGCATCAAGGGAGGAGTCAACCCGGCACTGACCTTTTGTGTCTTGGGAGATCGTAATAGGAGGGCAYGAGAGTTCAACTCACGAACTCACGAAGGTACGAGTTGTGAGAGGCACTGATATTTAAGCCTTAGCCTATGGTTACATTTAGGGAGGGCATTGACAAGGAAAGGAACCATAACTGTATCGCCAGCTCGGGTATCATAACATTGGAAAGGAAGAGTCAGAAGCTTCAACACATGAACTCGCGAGGTCGCGAGGTTTCGACAAGTCACTTTGGGATAGGCCCTTGCTCATAGCGCTATGGTTGCTTGGGAAGATAGGAGCTCACGCCCAGTGCTGTTCACACAGGGGAGATCCTGAAGGACCTGTGGATCGAGTTTCATTAGAGATTCCAGAAGGGAATCAAATGAGCCACTTCGGCTCAAGGAGTTGAAAAATCGATCCTGTGGGTGGACGTTGGACAGTGTCTGCATCATTATACTTTATAGGCCTTCCTCTTGGATCATATCTAACAAAATATGACCAACCTAGTTTACCAAGAACCTCGCAGTAGAATACATGCTCACATTGGTTGGGAAGAAAATAACTTTCTAGACCCAACTCAAATGTCCTTGTATTAACCATGGTAAAACCATTATCATGTTGAATAACAATTCTTTCAGGATCACGTTCATTTATCCGTAAACAATACCATTTGACCTGAAACTGAATTATCTTGAAGGATTTGAAGTCACGCTCGCTTATATCATCCAAATATACATAATATCTATTTTTTTTTAGTCTTGGATGTTTGTCACTTCTAGAAGAAACATTAGTGACTTGAGACACTACAGTTATCCCTGAATCTTCGGTTTTCTTCATGTCATCCACGCTTTTGACATGAAATTTTTGACCATTATAACACATAGCTTTGTGGTTCTTCAAATGCAATATTCCTGACAAGTACAAAATAAATTAATAATTAATAAATGTATTTAAACTTAATAAATATTAAAAACTAATACATTAACATTTTTTATAATAACAGAAAGTGCAGGTAAAATTTTATATGCTTAGTTGTTTATCTTTTAAACCATATGCTAAATCAATCTTAGTCTGTGTAATATTGTGATCTTCATTACGATGAGCTCTTTTAATTAATGTAGCCACCCCTTCCCATGATAACCTACCATCATGTTKTTCACATTGTTCCATCAATAGCTTCATCCAACAAAGATTGTTAGCAATGTATAAATGTAGTGCATTCCACACTCGACCAGCTGCAATAAAAAAATGTAAATTAGTAAGAAAAATGAATAATAATAATTGATGGAGGTATAGTATAAATTGAGGAAATACAATATAGATAAAAAAAAATAATATAATACCTTTCACTTTCGTTATTTTACCATTCTCAACCAAGACCTCCACTTTAGATATTTTGACGTTATTAACACCCAAAATGCAATGCATATTAATTTTCCTCCCCAAATCAAGAAGATAATCGCTAATATACACTAACGTCTGATATACCATATACCCCTCCACCATAGAACCCTAAGGACGTGCTTTTTGTCTAACTAAGGCTTTCAATGACTTCAAGTGTCTCTCCACCATCCACATTGACCTTGTGTGTACAGGTCCACACAATTCAATCTCCTCAACCTGGTGTATGATTTAGTGTTCTTGTGCATTGAAAAATGTTGGAGGTAGATAATTTTTCGTTGCACAAATTAAACGATGAATTTCTCTCTTACAATATTTTATATCTTACTTATGGAGTTTTTTAGATGACAACCACCTACAAATGTTATGAGAACAAAATAGGTTTCAACAAAGACAATATTGTGTACATGAACATTACAAGTAAAACACATGTCATCAACAACTTCCACAACATTTTTATTACATATAAATAATAATATGTAATTCATCTATCGTTATGTACCTCATGTATTTTCCAAGGTCATATATAACTTTTTTTACATTGTTTTCAAAGTTGTCAGACAGAGATAGAGGTACCACATTCTGTAACAAAACAATGGAACATTAATAAATTTTTGATTTCATATTAACAATATATTTACAAAATTTAAAAATATTACATCGATTCTTACCAATACATAACAAATATATGAAATAAATTACCTTGATGAAGGTATGTCAGTCAAGAGCTTTTAACCCACCAAATTAACCTTTCTTTGTTAATATATTCTTGATGTTTGAAGAAAATCCTGTTGGAAATCTAACTTTTCGAATGAGCTATTTTACAACATTGCTTTCATCTTCTTTAAATAACCATGGGAGGCTATTTCGATCGACTCCATTAGTCCTACTTAAATCAATAATATTTAGCATTGCATGATTGGCTTCTTGAATGTCACTACAAATTTTCGAAATTTTTTCTTTGTCACACCTTCCATCTAAGATTCTCCACAACATTTCTATTACGTTCTTCCCGATATGAATTGTGTCAAACAAATGAGTTATTTGTAGTTTCTCATAGTAGGGAAACCTACTGAATTGTTTGGGGAAAATTTCCATTCCTCGTGGAAGCAAATCAATGCCTTGACGACCAACTATATGTTACATAAATGAAATTAACACAACAATTGTTAGAATATATACACAGTAGACATGAGAATTCAACACAATTAAAAAATATAATATATTGCATACGATGATGAAGATTGACTTACATTGACGACTTAATCTGTTATATTCCAACTTCCATAGGTGTGGTGTCATTCTTCGTGGTTTTATCCCACTCTCCTCTTTCTCATTGAAAATATGTTTATCAGTATATCGATACCTATGGTTCTTAGGGAGAAAGTTCATATATTCATCAAACACCTCCTTTCCTAAACTTCTTGAACAACGAGATCTCATCCTAGGACCACAAACTAGACATGCAAATTCACCCTTTGTTTGAAGACCTTGAAGATATGCATCAATGGAAGCATTAGTTATATAAAAAACAATTATTTAAAAAACAAATATTTTAATATCATCAACATCTAACTTATTTAAGTGCAATAGTGTGTTACATACCACAAAAATGTGTTAGTCCCGGTGCATAGTGAATTTTTCATGTAAGAATCCCATGGAATTGAAATCCACTTTGACCTATTGGTCTAGAGATGTCATACATAGTGATGCCATCCCATAACTTTAACAGCTCATCGACAAGAGGCTCAATATATACGTTCATATATTTCACTTGGTACTTACCTAAATGGTTAAAAAATACACATAATTACTACACCTTTTATACATATATGAAATTGTGCAATGAACAAGACAAATGAAATGTTAAACATTAAGAAAACAATATCATTATAAAAATATACCTGGAATAATCATTGCCAACATTATGCGCTCTCTCTTTATTGACATCCAAGGAGGACGATTATTGTTTATAACAAAAAAAGGCCACACCGAGTAGATAGACCTGAGCTCACCAAATGGACTTACACCATGAGCTGCCAATAAAATCCTAACATTACGAGGTTCTTATTTAAAAATGGGCCATCTTTCTTCGATATTTTTATATAAAGAACCATCTATAGGCATTCAAAGAACATCATCTTCACTTCTATTATGTGCATGGTAATCCATAAACTATGCGATGCTCCGACATCTAAATAGTTGTTGCAGGCGTGAAATTATGGGAATATAACAAAGAACCTTGTGAGGATCCTTTTTTGTTAACTGATTAGTTCGATATCTACTGATTTGACATTGTGGGCAATTCGATTCAGACGCATATTTTCCATAATATATGATGTGATCATTAGGGCATGCATCAATAGCCTGATATTCCATTCCAATTTCTTTCAGAATGGTAGATAATTCTCGGTATGTGCAAGGTAACTTATTTGGTGATGGTAATAAATATTCACCTATCAACCTACAACACCAATATACAAAAAGAAAAATCAATAATGAAAATTATATTAATCATTATAAATATTGCATCCTTAATTTAGACATCAATTGACATTGAAAATAAAATAAAATAAAAGTTGAAAATTGCATAAAACTATAAAATTGTGTTATGTACCTTAGGATCTATATCAAACATGTGTTTGACAAACCGTTTGATACCTCCAAGTTGACCAACAACATTACAACAGAGAGAAAACTTTTTTTTGTGCCTTCATATATGGATTCAGTGGAATTTTGAAGGATAGGTTTATCCAAAATATGTTCATCATCATTGTCCTCATCACTGTCATCATTATCATCCTGCAAGTTGTCCTCCTCCAAGTTGACATCATCATCCATTAGAGCCTTATAAATGTCTTGGATCAAACTATTTTTCCCATCATCATCAACTGTATTTTCAATATCATCATTTTCCATAGGAATAATGTGATCATCATTATCCACACGATTAAGTTTATCTTGTTATTCAATATTATCTCTGTAAAAATGTCTCTAGCTAGGCGACATCACATTCTTAGGATGATTTTTCTTTAATAAAAACAATAGAAGCAATACAATACAGTTAGAGTATATCACAAATATTATTTTGAAAGATAAATTAAAAAAAAACAATTAATGTATAATACCCTTAAATATCTATAATAACTAATTACTTACCATGGGACAATATTCATTGCCCCCTTCAACATGCCCATTCTCTCTACAATGTTTTTCAACTATTTTTAAAGGTAGTCTTCTTCCATTAAAACCCTTGCATTCACAACAAGGGCAATAACATTTCCTATGACCATGAATCATTATTTGTCACTTTAACATAACAAGCTCTCTTTTATCGTCTGGAGTTGACATTGTAATGACCTATTACAACAAATCCATTGAAGCATTATAAGTACAATATACAAATATATTCAAATAATTTGGTACATATTTATATATTTGTAATGAAAATTATACAACATGCTCAAAAAAAATAAGGGACAAAGCATGAAACCTAAAATCAGCTAGAAAAAATAAGTAACAAAGCATGAAACCAATGCATTTCATATCCAACATACAACACTGGCTATTTGGTAATCTAAATGACACTTGGTTCTAAAACAACGCATTGACCTCCACATAAACATCCAAACATAAATGAATGTTCTAATAATCTCTTTGTTGCGATCCACCTACTATTATGTTGTCAAAATTGAGGAACAAAATTGATAGAAGTGCAAGAAAGAGTTTGGGGAGAAAAATAAATCATGATATAAGAAGCGTAAAGGAAACTTGAATTATCATAAAAAAATGATGATGTAAAGAAAATTAATTTGAATACAACCAATAAAAGTTGGCAAGCAATTCCTTGGCATGGTAATGATAAACGGTACACTATATTAGCGATAAAAAATTACTTGCTAACGATTTCCAAATCACATGATAATACGAGCATTAAGAAGAAGAATCATTTTAAATTTCTTCAGATTTAAAGGCTTGGAGACAAGCTATTAAAGATGGTATTTCAATCTATAAATCGATTTTCTTCTTAAATTAAACCTAAGTTTATTTTAGGGTTTTCGGTGGATAAGTGGAAAATTTGAAAGTGTAGTGAGCCACTGAAATATCTGACTTTCAGCGGCTAAAGGGAAAAATGCAATACCAATGAGCCTTTGAAGGTGCTGAAGAGTCCAGAATTTAATTCTTTCTGCCCAGATCACGTTTTTTGAGTTCCATAACATGTGGGAATGGTATCAAATTAAAGATAATAATTATCAAAAGTTAAATCATCCTCATTAATTTTTGAAGACATATGGAGAAAGAAGAAAGCCAAATGAAATTTCTAATTGACAGAAATAGACCAAATGTCAAACAAAGATCTTGAACCAAAATTCAAATAAGCAATTGCATGGGAACCAAAATTCCACAAGTACTACTACCTTTATTGATGAATAAAATGTTCACTTTCATCATCAAGGAGGGCCCCACTAGATGAGTAGAGTTCCCATTACAATAGGCTTCACAAGACATCTCATTACCTTGCTTCTACTTCATTTTTTAGTTTCTATCTAACCCTATGGGAACTCTCTTGTGAAGGAACTTTATAGTAGGTTGAACCTTGCAGTAAGCCTTATTAAAATTATTGCTTTCACACCACATCTACTATATAGTCCCCATTTAATAGATATAACCTCAGTACATAGCAATATATCTATCTATTTAAGGGAGTTAGGGTAGGACCCTAATAGATTCACAGGGTTAATGTTTTTGTGAAGACCTGATATGAAACATTAGATAGAGATATTAGTTTGAAACTATTAAATAAAATAAAATTATTTTCCTTTTAGATGAACGTGGAGAACAAAGAGTTCAACCCTCCTCTAACCCATAACCTTTTCCCAATGATTTCAAACATTCTATAATTGTATTTTTTAATGATGTAACAACATATGTTATAGAAATGGATGGAAAATCCATTGATACTAATAAATTTATTTATCCCCATTGCCAAATACTATATATTTTCTTCAATATCTTTATAAATTTTTGTAATTGTATGGAATAGTACAAAGTATGGTGTTTTTCTTGGGAAGCCTCCCTAGTGATTTTTAATATGATTGAAATATATTCTCATTCATCAATACTTCATTCTTAATCGTTTTGATATTTTTTTCTTAAAACAAAGGATGGAGACTAAAAAACTAGTGATTTCCAGGCATGTGTAATGATTTCCCATACCTATATATGTTAGAGGCAAATATGATTGAACTTAAAGGGAAGAGGTTTATTATGATTCCCATAGGATATCAAAAGATAAATGGGTTTATGAGCCAATTACATGGAAGTAAAGATATCAAGTTGGATCCTAAAATTGTCCTTTAAGAAAGACATTTCAAAAAAATATGTCTAAGTCTCATTATCGTGTCTTTTCATGTGCATTTTCCTCTTCTCTAGCACTAGTCCATGAGATCCAAATTTGGAATAATTTTCTATTCCATTTCCTTACTTAGATCCATTAGAAATACTACTTTCTTTTTAATTTGTCTAACACTGGACAAGGTTTAATATATTAACAAGGACCTCCCCTTTAGTAGTTTGTCCTTGAATTTTGTTTGGAACTCCCTACACTATTGTTTCCTTTGAATGTTCTTAGGTGTATAAATCTTAAATATTCTCATGAATATCATTGTAAATAAGTCTTCAAAGAGATTGAAAAAATAGATTGGACTATTACCTCATCTAGTAGATCCAATTCCTATGGGTCCGAGAGAGTGCATATTCCTCTAGACAAATCTTTGTCATATATAGTAATTTGATTCCGTTTCTTTCAAATGATATTTTGAATAAATTTCATGTCATTATTTATCATCTTGGTGTCTTTTCAAAACACTATTTTCATACTATGATTTTGAATTAACATCATTACTCCATCTTGCTTCATTATAGTTTCTAATTACTTTTATATACATATATTCACATTAAGGGTTTTAATACGTCAATTGAAGGAAAACATAATAATTTAATAGATCACTAGATATTCATGAGGTAGAGATATGAAAAGTATCAGATAGGAGTTTATTTTAGGGTTTTCGGTGGCTAAGTGGAAAATTTGACAGTGTAGTGAGCCGTCGAAAGCTCTGACTTTTGACGGCTAAAGGGGAAAACACAAGACCAATGAGCCACTGAATGTGCTAAAGAGTCTAGAATTTAATTCTTTCTTCCCATATAACATTTTTTGAGTTCCACAACATGTGAGAATGGTATCAAATTAAAGATAATAATTATCAAAAGTGAAATCATCCTCCTCGTTAAGTTTTGAAGACATATGGCGAAAGAAGGAAGCCAAATGACATTTCTATTTTTGACAAAAATAGCCCAACTATCAAACAAATATCTCAAACTCCATGATCTTCACCTGTAGATTGCCAAGTAATGATAAGAGGGTAAATTTGACCTATAGTGATCTTAATTGTCATATCCTTTTTTTATTATATTCAATTTTAGTTATTTTTAGATCCATTTTTATAGGATCTTGAAATTCTGAAAAGTGGATAAAACATAAAATATTTCTAAGGAGTTAAAATAAACCATAAAATCTGATTTAAGGAGTGAAAATGAACCATAAAATAGTTCAATACCACCAAACTACTAAATCAAATAGAATTTTTTTAAGTACTGACCTTCAAAATCTAAGCTATGTAGAGTTTGATCAATTCAATGTTTCTCTTCTTGAAAGAAAATTGAAATCAAGATTTCATAAAAAAACAGAACACCATTGCATAAGAACACCATTTCGTAAATTACTCACGCAACTATAGAAAATGATTATTGCAACTATGGAACATTTGTCGTAACTGAGATATATATAGGATTTATTTCATCGGTCTTCCGACTAATTTGGTCAAATTGACCAAACAATAAGTCAATGATTGTTTGATTCTGACACGTACCATAGTTGGTTGTTATAACGACTAAAGTTGGAATGTTCATCGCTATAATGACCAATGTGGAATGTTGGTCGCTAGAGCGATGAACAGTTCGACCCCGAAAAAAATATAAAAATCTAGTCCAAAAAAAGCAAAAAAAATACGATGAAATTTTAAACCGTCATAATATTTCGTCATAATTTCTGCCCAATTTAGTAGTGTGTGGCTATTTACATGCACTTTGTGTTGATATTGTGATTGAATGTCTCATCATAAAGTGTGTTGGAATACCAACGATAAAATTCTCATGAGCAGTGTGGCATGTGTCTAACGATGAAATCAGGTTGATGAATTCATTGAAATATTGATGTTTTTGCGATGTAAATGCATTGATAAATTGTTGGAAAATGGTCCCAATTTACTAGTTATCACCAAAAAATAATAATAGTAGAGATACCCTGAAAACACCAACTCCAAGGAACACCCAAAAATAGAGGATTTTATTATCACCTGGGCAAGATCAGAAAATGAGCACAAAATCAATGTGAAACTTGGCACACTTCACCATATAAAAAATTTATTGGATTTTTTATTCATGACTTCTCTTCCTCAGCATGTATGACTCTCCTTGTAGCAGTGATGACTATTGTAGAACACTGGTATGCAAGTCGGGGGAATTGATCTCCCTCACACAGATTGGGCATGGGATGAGGAAATATGGTTGGTGTATTTTAGCCTCTGTCTCCTCATCTTATGGATGTAACTTATCCCCCTTTCTCTCCCACGGATCCCTTGACCTGTACCCCTGAAACGCAGACTCTAACCCTCTATTTTCCACAAATTTAAAAGGTGAGGAATGTTGACACCCTTCCAATATCCTTCTCTTCTACTAGACTCAAGTAATAAACCCTCTTCAAATCTGATTTACATTTGAAACCCTCTTGGTGTCACTTACCAACTCAATGATCTCCTTAAGTCACCTCACTTTATTATAAATATTCGGTTGAGTAGTTAACTTCTAGCAAGTGGTTAACTTCATAATTTTTTAACTTTTAACAAGTAGTTAACTTAACAGGTGGTTAACTTCTAAAGTACTTGGAGATACATTAAATCACGTGTCTTTGGATTTCATGACACCTTTCATAAGCCAAGAGACTTATCCTCATTACAATATTTCAACACTCCCTCTTAATGAGGAGGGTGTTATCCCCAATTTGCACCTTATCCCTAAAGAAGACAAACTTTCCTTTCATCAAGGCCTTGGTGAGAATACCCACCACCTTCTCATATATAGGAACATACTATAACTAGATTTCACCTCTATCAACATGATATTTGATGAAGTGATATCTGATTTCAACGTTCTTCGACCTATTATAAAATACACAAATCTAATAGATTTTTATGCCACTCTGATTATCATAGTGTATGGTGGTCAGCTCTATCTCCTAACCAAACATTTCCACTAGCAACTTTCGAATCCATATGGCATCACATGCTCCCATTCCCACTGCCATGTATTTTTCTTCTACAGAACTCAATGAAACATACTTCTGCTTCTTTTTGAACCAAGAGACAACCCCCAATCCCAATATGAAACAAAACCCTGAAGTGATTTTCATTTCCATTGTATTGTTTTCCTAGTATGAATCTATATATCCCACCACTTCAACCCATACTCAAGTATGCCATGTAGGTACCTCAAAATATTCTTTGTTTTTGTCCAATGTTATCTCCTAGGGTCAACCATGAACTATCTGAGAGTATTCACATCAAAATAAATGTCTGGACTTGTGTTGACAGTCCTACATCCTAAATCTCTTCAATATATCCACTATGTATCTCCCCTATCTAAGAAAAATATTGCCATGTGGTTGTCATACCTCTAATCCAAGAAAATAGTTCCTCAACCCCAAATCCTTCATATCAAACTTCGAATAAATATCACTCTTGCAATCTATAATAAGACTCTATTAACCCTTTATAAATAGATCGTCCACATACAACATGAGAATGAGAGGCTCGTCACCTATCATGATATAGTAGAGGTTTGAGTGTGCATCACTCTTCACGGATATCATGCCTTGCAAGTAACCATGAATGTGCTCATACCATGCTCTGGGTGCCTACTTGAGCCCATATAGTGCTCTCTTCAATCTACATAAATGAATCTCCCTCATGTTTTTCTCAAATCCTTATAGCTATTTTATACACAGTTCCTCCTCAATAACTCCATTGAGGAAAACCATATTTACATCCATATGATGAATCTTCCAACCTATCTCTTCTACTAGTGATATCATATCCCTGATGGAAGTATATCTAAATAATGGGGAAAAAGTCTCATCATAGTAAACTCCCTCTTTCTCAGAGAATCCCTTAGCCAAAAACCTGGCTTTGAAGTTCTCAATGATACCATCTACACCATACTTTATCTTATAGATCCAACAAGACCCAACCATTGAATTTTTGTTTGCTCTAGGAATCACTTGCCAAACATGATTAACATTCTCCTCCACCATTGCATCATGCCAAACCTTCTGCCTTGATGCCTCTTAAAAATTGGAAGGATCTGTGTCAATTACATCACTCATCAAGGCCATATACCCTGACTATCTCTATGGTGGCCTTTTCTTTCTAAATATTGTACTAGGATCACCCATGAAATCCTAAGAATATCATAATGTCTAAGAAATATCTCAATTCCTCTTCCTCCTTATAGCAGGAGGTAAAATATCAGTGGGTGGATCTTCCTTCTCCACATCTTGCTCCACTATATGAGTACTAGTCCTTATAACTATACATATCCTTGTGTCATGTACCTATGAATGTTGTTCCTCCTTTGCAGAAACCAACTCATGTTCCCCTGCTACTGCTGGCATATCATAAGAATTCCTAAAAGCCTTTTCCTTCTTGAATATGATATCCCTTCTGATAACTTTCTTCTTCAATGTTGGAACATAGACCTAGTATGCCTTCGAAGTTTCTTTGTAGCCAAAAAAGATCCCCTTATTTGTAGTGGAATAAATCTTCATCTCTTATCAAAGGGAACATGATAAAAAAATAGACAACCAAAGATCCTGAAGTGAAGAACTTTGGACTTCCTCATTGTAAATGCCTCCTTACAAGTCAATATCCCCAACACCTTGTGAGGACTCCTATTATGAATGTATATTGTAGTATTTCATGCCTCTTCCCATAAAAACCTGGGAATATCTTGGTCATAAAACATCGCTCTAGCAACACCATCAATCATCCTATTATTCCATTCTTATGCCTCATACTGTTGAGGGTTATATGGAACTGTCAAATTCCGTTTAATCCCAGCTCATACATGAAACTCCTTGAAGGATTTTCATGTGTACTTACCTCCATTGTTTGACATGATAACCTTAATATTCCTTCCTATCACTTTCTATAGAGGAGCCTTAAACTCTTGGAAGCTAATGAATACCCCATCTTTGGGCCTCATGAAATAGATTTGGGTTTTCCTAGAGAAATCATCTTTGAAAGTGACAAAATACTCACACCATGTCAAGGATTATAAATAAATCGGCCCACATACATATGAGTGCACTAAACGCAATACACCCTTCGATATACTATCACTAGTTGGAAAATTTGTCTTAGCACACTTTCCCAAGGTACACCTATTACACGTGTCACTATACTCAGTTCTCAAATATGGAAGGTCATTCACTATCTCCTTGATAATGCTCAATGTCTAATGTTGTAAGTGATCCATCCTTCTATTCCATGATTCTCCCATATCATTAGTGTTGTTGATCAATTTCCGAGGTGACTCAAACTAAAACATCTATATCTCACATGACCTGACTCCTACCATATTCTCCTACTTTGACCTTCTCGAATGAATATACATTTTTTATCTTCTAAAAGACACATCATAGCCCTTTTCATGAAGCACCAAAATTGATATCAAGTTCTCGGTCATTCCTGGTACATACAACACATTTGTAAAAATGAAATTATTGCTTGACTCCCTCTGATAGGTAATGATCCCATGTCCTACTAGAGTACATTTAGAATTGTTCCTCATATGCATATTAAATTTCATCTCCTCCTCTTTGAAACTAGACAAGTATTTTTTAACTCTTTTCATACGATATAATAGACCACTATCAATGTACCACACCCGTGTGTCCTATGTTCTTGAGAAAGATAGGCAAGCGACGAGTGAGAAATCCTCATCAAATCTAGAGAAAATTCATCACTTTCCTCATAAGTTGTTTCCTATGAATTCTTGTTATCCTAATTATTATTAGGACATTGACTGGAATGATGTCCTATCTTGTCACAAGAAAATCATTTGAATTTGCTCATGCCAGGTTTCTTTTGACCCTTGGAGGCCAGACCACTACCTAAGCCTTTTTTTAATTTTTCTTTTTTATTTTTTGCAATAGAAATGTTCTCTTATCCCTCACACTTTTGATCACTTCTACTACAATTGAGAGATTATAATGTCAAACCCTCTTACATGAAGTCTTCCTGCAATTGATCCGAGTCTGGAATGTTTTCTCTCACCACAATGCCTCTCACAAAGGCATCCCATGACTTGGAGAATGCATTGAAGGCTATCCTCACAAGTTGAGTGCCATCCACATTTTATCCTATATATGTAAATTTATATTTAACTTTTCTAAGTCAAGTGAGGTAAGAGGACACACTTTCCCCCTTACCCATCTTGGTATTTATGAGTTTTTCCTTCAAAACCATTTTTCTATTTAGATTCGAATTATTGTATAATTTAATGATGGCTTCTGACATCTTCCTAGTTGTATCCAATCGTGAAAGGCGAGGGACCATATGGTCCTTGATCCCATCTAGAATGATACGCCTTGCCTTAGCATCATTCTTTTTGTGAGATTTTTCCTATTGTGCATTAGCTGGAACAATAATAGTTTTCTCTACAAATTTCTTCAACCCATACTCCTCTAATGACATAAATATATGCTCCTTCGAAATGCCAAGGCTAAATGCTCCATCTAACCCATCCTCAAATATGATACTTGAAACAGAGAATTTTCTAAAACACTTTGGTCACATCCTCCTAGATCGGAAAATAAAGCTAGCTGAAAAATATATGTAAACCATTGGTTTCCTTCTCAGAGGAAAATCTCTAATACTATGTTATTTTTCTTTAAAACTCAACATACTAAATTTTTGTTCTTCAATAGATTTTATTACAAAAATCAAGAACAACAACAAATTCTAAAACTGATCTATAAATAGAAATATTAGAAATATTATTGAGTTAATAAGTTTGCAAATGCACAACACAATAAATAAAAATTCAATCACATAGAAAATAATAACACCGGATATATCGTGGAAACACCAACTCCATGGAAAACAAAAAAAAAAGGTTTTTATTATCATCTCATCAAGATCAAAAAATGACTTCAAAATCAGTGACAAACCTAGCACACTTCACCACAGAAAAATCTGCGTGGATTTTGGAGTCATGACGTGTCTTCCTCGCCATATACAACCCTCTTGGAAGTAAGTGCATATATTGTATAGTGCTGGTATGACAACCAGGGGACCCAATTTCCCTCACATGGACTAGGTGTGGGCTAAGAAAATATGGATGGTGTATTCCAACCTCTTTCTCCTCCTCTTATTGTTGTAACTCAACCCCTAAACTCAACCCCCTTGATCTCCCACAAATCCCTCAATCTACAAACCTGAAACTCGACCTATAACCCTCTGTTTTCCACAAATATGCAAGGTGATGAAGAATGTGAGCCTTCCAATCTCCTTCTCTAGTCCTATACTTAAGCAAGAAAGCCTCTTCAACTCTGATATGCAGCCGAAACCCTCTTTGTGTAACTCACCAACTCAATGATTTCCTCAAGTCACCTCACTTGCTTATAAATCTCCAATTGAATGATTAACTTACCAAGTAGTTAGCTTTTAGCAAGTCATCAACTTAAGAAGTGGTTAACTTCAAAAGAGGTTAACTTCAAACAAGTAATTAACCTATAGTTAATTTCTCAATGACTTTGAGATAAATTAAATCATGTGTCTTTTCTTTGCATGGCACCTTGCCTAAGCCAAGACACTTACAATATTTCAATGTGTATGGTCTAGTCAACATGCCATAACTTTCTCATATGATGTGTGTTTGATCATATTCAAGTTGCGTTGGAAAGTTGTCGTTGATTTTTTCGACGTAGAGACATATTTATTGTCATTTGAGAAAATCAACTTTTATTGAAACCATGATACACCTAAATCACTAAGAGATGAGGTTTCCAACAAAGATAACCATATTTTTAAAAATCTTTAAACTCTCATCCATTATCACATAATAAAACAAGATATTAGTGTAGTCATTAAATAATGATATTCTTAGTAAAAATATAGCTGAAGATTATATGAATCAAAGAACTTTATAATTTTATGTTAAAAAACATATTAGTGTAGTCATTAAATAATGATATTCTTAGAAAAAATATAGTTGAGATTATATGAGTCAAACCACCTTATAATTTTAGGTTGTTTTATTATTTTTTGAATTTACCTTATTGTAAAATTTAAAATTGCTTTAACATTTTTTCAATTTAGGTTGTCCTAAATGAATTTCTTTAAGAACTTTTCTATTCGGCATTGCAAAGGGACCTTTGAATAATCATCTTAGAAACTTTTAATAACTTATTTATCAAAATAAGTAATAATAATAATTTGTTATATATTAATTTTATTATTTTAATATATATTTATAAATATTTTATAAATTCATCTTTTATTTATTGAAAATTACTATTCATTCATGAGAGAATGTAAAGAAATTGTAAAATTACAGAGTGAATGACTCTCTAGAATGTTGAAAACTTTTCTATCAGAGGAGATGTGATGGCTACATTCATTCACAAGAATATGATGATGCTTACAATGAGGCTCTAAAGGTTGTTTTAACATAAAGAAAATCCAAAACCAAATGCCAAAAGGTTTGGCATCCCTAATGGAAATAGTTGGTACTCAAATTTTCCAAGAACATAAATGTTTCATACGATCTCAATTTGGGATGCTCTATACCTCATCGGAGCCAAGGAGTACATATTTCGATGCTCTATACCCCATTGGAAACATCTATTAAGAAGAGTACATGTACCTATCGTGTGGGCATCATCATGCCCAAAAAACGTTGTTCCGGAAGTTGAGGACATGAAAACCCGTAGAAAACCAAGTTTATTCACTCATCCTTATTTATTAATCTCTTTCTATTTATTATGAAAAAATGAACTTAAAATGTATAGATATTTATAAATTTGCTATAAACATTTATAATAATTATAATTTGATTAAAATTTATTTATTAATTAAAAAAATAAAATTGAAAACTTTAACTTTTTGAAAATTATGTTTTTTTTAACTAAACAAAGTTATGTTTCGATGTATTCATATTTTGAAATTTTGAAGATTTAAGTTTTTTTTAAATATGTTAAAATTATATAAAATTTGAAGAAAAGATTTACAAAGTTATTTTTTTTAAAAGACTTCGATCCATCCTTAAAAATCTGTATTTATTAAATTTGTTAATTAATCTTTATTTATCCCAAAATTAATATATTTAAAAAAAAACTTTAAAATCTATAAACAAATATTAATAAAACTCTATACCAACATTAACAATAGTTATAATTCAAAATCCCTCCACTAACTAACCATGAAAAAAAATTAGAAATAATTTCATATCTATTTTACAAAATAAAATTGAGAGTTTAACTCTAATACCGTACTCAAAATCCGTGCTCACAATGCCCTCCGAAACGAAATTTAACACTCTATATCAATACTTCAAAAAACTTTAACCATCTATGCCTTGAGCATCGAGAGTTCTCAAATACTTAAAATCTTGTTCTCAAAGCCTTCCATTTTATTTTATATGTATCTTTTACCAAAAATCCAAGATAACATCATGCGAAACGGCTACGGAGAAATGATGTAGATAACCTTTTTATTATGTCTATTGATAATGGGCAGATTTAATAGGGGTTTAATGTTTAATAAGTTTTCTATGGACAAGATTACATATGGTTGGAATATTTTTAGTAGTCACACAAAATAAATGGCTGTGATTTTAATCATTAACTTCCTAGCTATTATAAAGACATCCGTTTATGTGTTTATTTTTTACATTTACCTAATCATATTTAAAAATTACTTTGACAGCTAACTGATTGCTACGTAAGTGATTAACAAAAATTAAAATATTAACACCAAATAAATGAAGCGCAATCATTTATTTGTTAATCAATAATAAAATTTAATATATTCTTTCAAGGATTCTTTTCATCTTATCAACCTTTGAGCTTTGATCAAACACAATTATGTGACTATGCTAATATATAACCACATGTGAGACAGCCTTTATTCTTTCTTTTCAAGACTCTCCAATCAACCATTCTGTTTAGCAGAGAAGCGATAAATCTTCCACTTCTTATAAATCTTGCAAACGATAAATCTTGAATATCTTTATCTTGCAAAGATGTTCTTGTAAATCTTGCAAAGGATAAATCTTCCACTTCGTCTTTCAGATACCCTCTTGTCTCCTTTCTTTTCGAGAAGTTTCTCTTTAGTTTTGCAGGTTTTATACCATTGCTCGTGGAGATTGGACCATTGCTCGTGGAGATATGCGGCACAGCGGTTCCAACTTTGCTGGTGGAAATTTGCAGTGTAGTGCTAATGATGGAGGTTCTTCTATTGAACCCAAAATCATTGAAGAACGAGGAAACCCCGTGGCTAATGGTGGTGGTGGCCGGTTTATTTTTGTCCTTAATAAGTAGTTTGTATATTTGGTTCTATACTGAATAAAATGAGGTTTATAATGATTCTTCTTTTTATTTCTTATCACCTTTTTCTTCTATTTTATTGTTTTTCTTATAATTTGAAGTTGTTTAAGTCTTTACTTATTTGGGTATACTTAATTTTGTCTGTATATCTCTTTTTAATTTAATGTGAAGCTACTTACAACAGTTAACTAAAATTTAATTTTATAGATTTATCATTTTAGTCTTCTAGTTTTCAATATCATTTTCTTATAATTTGAAGTTGTGTAAGTCTTTACTTATTTAGGTATACTTAATTTTGTCTTAGTTAATTTGTATATCTTTTTTTAATTAAATGTTAAGCTACTTATAACAGTTAACTAAAATTTAATTTTATAGATTTATTATTTTAGTCTTCTAGTTTTCAATATCATTTTCTTATAATTTGAAGTTGTGTAAGTTTTTACTTATTTAGGTATACTTAATTTTTTCTCAATTAATTTGTATATCTCTTTTTAATTAAATGTGAAACTACTTACAGCAGTTAACTAAAATTTAATTTTATAGATTTATCATTTTAGTCTTCTGATTTTCAATATCATTTTCTTATAATTTGAAGTTGTTTAAGTCTTTACTTATTTAAGTATACTTAATTTTATCTAAATTAATTTGTATATCTCTTTTTAATTAAATGTGAAGCTACTTACAGCAGTTAACTAAAATTTAATTTTATAGATTTTTCATTTTAGTCTTCTAGTTTTCAATATCATTTTTGTAAGATGTTCAACCTTTTTTTACATAACTATATAAATTTGTTTGTATAATAAAATGTATAATCAATTCGTTTCATTGTTTTTACATTTTATTTTATTTTATAGTAAATGTGACAATACTCATAGTTGTGTTCTTTTATTTATTATTATAGTTCTGTTCTTTTATTTATTATTTTATTCATAAGATTGCTTTTCATTTTTTTGTGTTCTTTTATTTACTATTTTATTCATAAGATTGCTTTTCATTCTTTTACTATATTATGTCTTTTTTTTTTTAATTCAATTTTTTGTGTTTCAATTATTATTGATGATTTCATGTTTAAGTTGTGATTTTGAAAGATTTTCAATTAAATATTAATGGTAATATTGAAATTTACCTTCATTTATCATGATAAAATAATTGTTTATATTTGTAAAGTAAATTATTTATTTGATATTTTTGAAAATTCTTTTTTCTTACTAAATTATCCAAAGTTTTCATCATATTTTACTATGTTAACTTTATTAATTTTTACCTTAAAAATTTGAATATGATGTTATTAGTCTCTCCTACAACAAAGGGACTATAGCTTTCACATGGCGGTCAACTGACCGCCTATTATTTGGTGAGTTTTGGTATATTAACAAGGCTGTGTGGCAGTAGAGTCCCTGCCAAGGAGGTTAGAAAGAAAATTTTGAAAAATGGGGTCTAAATGTAAATGAAACAAAGTGTTTGGTGCAAAATGTATATGAGGGAAATGTTGTGTGCAAGGTGCATATTTTGGAAGATGGGGCAAAAGTAAATGACGGTTGGCAAGCCGAGCACCATCTAATTTTGGAAAGTATATAGCAAACATTTTTTTTTTCTGAAAGTATATAAGAAAGTAAAAAAATTGTAGAGAGTGCAAGATCAAATTTGGAAATTTAAATGCATTTTCAATGTGGACTGGTGAAAGATAAAAATATATGATGACATTAAAAATATATGATCACATAAAATTAATAGGAGATAAGAAATATACAAATTTTAATGTATTTGTGAACATTTTCCATACAGACTGCTGAAGGATAAGAATAAAAGTCTAACATATTAAAAAATATATGCATTCGTTATACAGAGTGTTGAAAGATAGGAGTAGAGTCTTTAGGAAATAAAAATTTAGACGCATTTTTATTTGAAATTTGTCAGAAAATAGAAGTTTGTTACATACCACTGCAAATTTTGAAATATACAAAAAAAACAAAGTGTGTTACATATAAACCAAAATTTCAATGCGTTTTTCATGTAGACTAGGATTGGGGCTCCCGCGAACCATTAGAGAAATATTTACAAGAAATAGGATTGTGGAAAGAACATAGAGTACAACAACTGCAAAAAAAAATAAATGGAAAGGTATAAGTGTTTTCCTATACATGTTTATTTAAGAAAGCAGAATAACTGGATTGAGAAACAAAGAACGATGGGATGAGTAAACTTACAGTGAGGTTACATATGAGAGCTCTTTCTATTTGTTTACGGCTGCCCTTTCATTCATGTCAACGATGACTACGGTTTCAAGGATGTTGTCAACGACTGCTGGAATGCTGACAACTTCCTGTTGTCTTTCATTGGCGGCTTGTTTCAATTGCCTTTCGACCCATTATTCAATGTACGGTCTGATTGGGGTGATGTTGATCTCATTCCAGATCTTGATGTTGAAAAAATCATTTTCTAATTCCTGGAAGTCGATAGAGAGATTAGAGAGAGATTGATGAATTTCCTCATTCCATACTGCATATTTGACTAGCCAGTCATGGATGTGAGTTTGATCAAATTGAAGGATGTTGTAAAACTTTTCTAGAGAGAAGGTCTTCAACATAACAACATGTTTATCAAACTATTATGTGGTTAAGGATAAGGAGTTTGTGATTAAGAGGGGGTCTTGGAAGTCGTTTGTTTTTCCGGATAAGTTTATATTTGATAGCTTTGTGAATAATTTATATTTCTTCGATATGACTTGTTCACATGACTGAACAATGTGATGCAGTTTGTTTACTTTTTCTTTCCAACATGCATTCAATTGGCCGATCTGGTTTTTGGATGGAAGATATTCTTCTCTTCTTTTTGTTTCTATCATATTGTTGACAATCTTGCCAAAAGGGATGATCGTTTTCAAGAAGAAATTTTCTTCATCTTTTAATTCGGCTTGCAAAATCTTGAGAAAGCTACGTGCCTCGGTTCTAAGGGAAGCGATGGATTGTGATCTTTTCCAGGCATTGGTAACCCGTTCCATTCTTTTTGTAATATTGTTTTCCACAAATCCTCTATAGGATGTGAGAAGGGTGGACGGTGCTTTTGCATTGGGTGCAGGGGTGCCAGGCATGGCTATTGCCAAAGGATCGACAAGCAATGGCATAGGAAAGAAAGCATCTTTGAATTCCTTGACTCGGTCCTTCAGTATGGCATTGTGGGTTTCCATGCGTTCAATGGAGTCATTAAGTGCTTCTCCGGTGGCAGTGTGAAGTTGACAAATTTGGGACAACTGCATGTTGGAAACGTCAACCTCTGAACAAGATTTTCGTTCGATATTTTTAGCATTTTTTTTCTGAAATATTAATTTTTTGTTTCGGCTATCAAAAACAGTACTCTAGAACAAGAAGGATTCATCTTTGTCAAAATTTTGGGCAACAGATATGTCCATTGGATGGCTATGGTGGATGGCATCCTTGGGCTGATCAAAGTAGGGGAACATGGCATCAAGATCAATGTCAATTTCAATGTTCTGACTCTGAATTACCAGGTCTTCTTCCTGCCCTACATTTTTTTTTCTCCACTTGAATCTTGTGAGAACTATCAATTTTAGAGTGAGGAGGGCCGTTATCTCCTCCTCTATTTGAATAATTATGGGTTTCTTTGTTGCTGTGATGGGTTGTTTGAGCGATGCTCTGGGATGCCATACTTTTTGGAGTGGTATTTGCAGATTGAACACTCTTGTAATTGGGTTCTTTCCCTTGTTGCGTGTACAATTTGGTGCAGCTTTGCACTGTCTCTATGTCACCGGCATCAGAGGCAGGTCCATGATTGTCTCTATTTTTGGGCAGGTGTTTATTTACAAAACAATCGTCGATGCCAAGTGAATGTAAATGTTGTCTAAAAATATCATAGGGGTTGAATCCTTTTATGTGTTCAACATACCTGAGATTGGAGATACTAAACTGTACTGTGAAATCATCAAATTTGTTGATGTTTTTCAACATGAACTCCCCTATTTTCCAAGGAATAGGAATGAACTGTTTTTTTTCTTCCTTTGGAACAGATGGAACCAGTAGCTGTATTGACGTGCTACTTCTGCAATAAAAATTGTTTCCGTAATGTGACATGGAAGGAGAGAAGGTTGTTTCGTGGAGCCAAAAATTCTTATGATAGTGTAATTATCCAAATGTTGGATTGTTCCCTTTTTGTCCAAAAAATTAGTTTCCTGTTCAGATAACTGGGGAGCATTTTCTCCTAACAAGAAAAGTTTGAAAATAGACAGGAAGCCGTTAAAAACCTCATAAAAATAGTCGGAAGCCTTGTGCTTCCACAAGGCCTGGTACCAGAACATTACTGGGTGGAAATCACGGTTGACATTTTTGGACAGAGACAATTGCAAAAAATTGAAAGGAATGTGTTATTGCAAAAACTAAATAGGATGAAATATAAAATTTCTTTCCCCTTTTGTAACTTGACAATTGGGAAGAGATTTCATAAGAAATTATCCTTCCCCAATCAAAAAAGGCTTCTTCGTTGACTGTGAAATATAAAATCTAAAGAGCCATGCGGGAAATAGTAGTTGTGGATTCCTGTCGTGTTATTCTTGTAAACAGCCAGACAATTTCATGAAAAGGATTTTTAAATGAACTAACCTCCATGCTTGTAATATCTTCAGGAACTAGATCTGAGTTTTCCAAAAAAGGGGGCAAGAGGTCCAATCCATTATTATGCTTTGCTAGGAACTGTTTGCAATCTTCTCCTTTGAACATCAATGTTGGCTCGGGCAATTTGAGCATCTGCTGAATAATTGTTTTCTCTACAATAAATTTATTGGCGTACCAAGAGACTAGGTCCTTACAATAAAAAACCTCAGGGACACATCCTGCATGAGAAATCCTGGAGGTCCAGATTACTTGGTTCTTTGTGGCAGAGGTTGAGTAATAAGAAAATGCCCTAGACCAGTGGAATTTCTTGTCATGACAACCGAAGATGTTCACTGTATGTCCATAGAACTGGTGTGGAACTAATGCCATAGGTTTATGAGAAGGTTGCTTTGCTACAGATGATGGTTTAAATGAACAGTCATAGCGAATAATGTAACTTTTTGCTAAATCTTGGTTAAATTCTTATGAATGGGAAAGCCCCTCGAGCCTTTCGTTGATTAATGACAATCGATATTTGTGGCACATGATAAACTGTTAGGATTAAAGTTTATTTATTGCATATTTAGAAATGCAAAGGTGTCGGGTACAATGAAGAGAAATTATGGAATGGAGGTGATGCAGGAGCATATCTCACGCAGCCACCCATCCAACCACGTCAACACGCATGCATTCAAATGCTGAAGAGAGAGGCGTAGACCTCATTCAAATTTGAATTGAATGTAATTTAATGCTTAGGCTGGTGAGCCATGGAAGTCGTGCCTTTGAGCAGGCATTAGGTAGATCGGCCTTTATTGTAGATCGGCTGAAGATCTAGATCCAGATGCTGGACTAGACAGCCCATTGAATGTAATTTATTAGAGTAGGTGAACCTGGAGGGAAGCGCTAAGAGCCCTCAGGTAAAAGATATTTGAGATCTCATTTTCGAGTTAGAATGGTTGTAGGAGAGAGGAGACAAACAGAGAACGAGAACACCATTGTAATTACAGGCATTTTCCATTGTTAATACAAACATCAGTTTTCCTGCATTGATTCTGTGTTATATGGATGCATGTGTGTGTTCTTTATATATGCTATGAATGTATGTTATGTTGATGCATTCTGTAGGAGTTGTGTTTTATTTCAGGGTTGAAGGTCTTTGAGGTTTCATGCCATGAGGGCGTGACAGAGGGTAGAGGACTTTGAATATCGGTGCATTGAGGCACTTCTGAACACTGCGAGTTCAGACAAATACGTGTTGCGGCACAGAAGCTGGAGTCAAAAAATCAGGAGAAATACCTGTGAGGTTGTTGAACACCTCAGGAGGCAAGGCTGTGTAGCTGAGACACAGTTGCAGATAGAATCTCTGAGGAGTTTTGTAGAGCTCTTCCAGGTGGGCATTGAGCGTATGCGCTACGGTGTATTTGAGGGAGAACTCTGCTATGATTTTGAAGAGACCAGAATCACTGGGGATTTTGTGGAGCTTTGCCAGGAAGGCATCGAGTGAAGTGCGTAGGTTCACAAAGAAGGATATAACGGTTGGATGTTCTGGGGGAAGACACTCTGCCAGGAGGGCATAGAAATATTTTGCAGATGGCACAGGAGAAGAGAACTCCTTTGAGTTCTAGAACCGAGGAAGAATACACTAAAGGATCTTCCCTGGGTTGTTGAATACCCAGAAGGCTCAACAAGGAGGTTGTTTGAGAAAATAGAGAGCCAGGAAGGAAATTTATTCTCCATCTGTGGGAGGAGGAAAGAAGAAAAAATCCCATAAGGGGTCTGAGTGTTTGAAGAAGCTCAGGAGGAACAATGCTATCATACGTGCAGTGAGACTCAAAGTCAAGGAGTTCGTAGGGAATAAAAGAAGCAAAGGTTGAAGCCTTTGGAAGATTTAAATTCTTCCAAGTCTGGGAAGAAGCTGCGTAGGGAGCTCAGGAGGGAGCAACAGGATTTGTCAGATTGGGCAGAGAAGGAAGAGCTGGATCATTGATTTTCATGTCCAGGAGGAGCGCACAGGAGAAATGATTTGAGTCATCAGATCTTAGATCATAGTCCCGACAGTCGTGAGATCTGTGGAAGCTGCGAGGACGTTAACTTCGTGGACAGATGAGAAGTCCCGACAAGAGCTAGAGTCATCAAGATATTGGAGAGAGAATTCTAGCCATTGATCTCGGCAGGACATGCGTCAGTATTCTGTCGAGGCATCGAGATATTGGAGGCATCGATATTTTGGAAGTCAGGAAACTTGAGATCCCTCGAGTCTTGAAATACCGATGGAACCATAGCCGTGGATCTCGGACAGGACATGTGTCAGAAACATGGAGAGAGTTGAGAATAGAAGAATCAGAGTTTTCGAGCACACATAAATCTTGTCATACGGAATCGTGATCCATGATTTCCTGACAAGATCTGAACCATCCATTTGGGAGGACGCATGGCAGCAATCGAATGCCACCAGGGAAAGTTTGACAGGAGGTCATTCATCAGAGATCGGGACATCAGAAATCCTGAATCAATGAATGGATCTTGACTGTCCGTTAGCAGAGGACACATGGTAGAAATCAAGCGCCATCGGTGTTTTGGAACATCGGGAAATCGACATTCCCGTGGACACAAGATCGGAGAAATCCCAGGAGAAAAACCCTGATATAATCAGAGCCGTCCATTCAGGAGGGATAGATGTTGGAGATCTGGAGTGAGTCAGCATAGTAGTCATCGGGAAATCAGAATTCCTGAGGACAAGGGAATCGGGACATCAATAGTCTTGAAATCCTGAAATAATTGAGACCATCCATTTGAAGGAGGACGCGTGGAAATCATCTAGTGCCACCGGAGAAAGCTCGATAGGGAGGCTTCATCAGTAAATCAGGAAATCGAAGTTCCCAGAGTTGAAGAAAACGGGACTTCGAAAGTCTCAAAACCCCGAGAGTAAATCGGGACCATCCATTAGAAAAGGGACGCATGGAGGAGATCGGCGCTATCGGGAAAGGGCCGACAAGGAAGCCATCCATCGGCATTTGGAGTTCATTGGGATATTAGGGATCCCGATGACAAGTGGTTTATGCATTTCGAAATCATGATTCGCGAAACCCCGATCAGTGGGGGATAGTTGTCAGCATAGTCGGGCTGAAGGAAGAGTCGTAGTGGGAGACAGATGTCAGCTTCACAGAGAATCGACATTCCCGTGGACAAAGGATCGGGGAAATCAATAGTGGAACCCTGACACAGAATCTGGACGATCCACTTTGGCGGGACACGTGTCAGGAATCCAAGGGATGTTGGGGATCGGCATATTGTGGATTCTAAGTGCATATGCACATTGACATCATGAACCCCGAAACCCCGATGGGAAGCCATATGGTTGTGGTCACAGGGTAGTGGTCATGTGGACCATTACATAGCTGGAAGGGGCTAAAGCTCGAAAAAGGATCATATCGAGAATCAGAGGATCACAGATCCAGGGGATGCATGCACATCGACATCGCAAACCCTGAAACCCCGATAGGTGTTATAGCTATGGTTATATAGGAGGCAGTCATATGGTGGAAGCTTAGCCAGGAGGGCTAGCGCATAGGAGCCGAGAGCTCATCAGAAATCGGGGAGTCACGAAGACAAAGGTTTGTCACAATGGGATTTACAAAACCCCAAACCTTGACATTAAGATCAGGGATACCACGATAAATGTAGAGGCCGTGAAGAGAGGTAAAGGACATGTGGATCAGGTATTTTCATAGTGATTCCCGAGGGTATCTAAAGAGCTGCTTCGGCTCAGTGTCAAGGAGAAATTGAACGATTTTGTGGACAGGGTGTAGGAGTCATCCCTTGTCATCAAGTGGTATGAGAGAGGGAATCTATTTGTATATCGCAGACAGAGGAAGCAGGAAGAAGACATAGTTGCTAAGGACTCTGTGGTGATTGTTTGCAGAGAGGACAGCAGTCGAGAATGCAGTCATTGGGACTATAGGATGAAGCTGAGCACTCAGGATTCTAGGAGTGACAGCAGCAGGTTTGCCAGAGAGGTAGACAGGGACATCAAGTTGGCTACTGAAGGCCATAGAAAGAAGAGCAAGGTAGAAAATCTTGCCGAATGGGATAAAGAAAAGACTAGAGAACTTTATGAATTAAAGGCAGACATAGAGAAGTTTGAACTGTGGATGCGGCAGGATAGGAGGATGAGAGGGATGCGCGAATTGCCCATGAAGAAGGAAACAACAAAATGGCTAGTCAAGCAGTTGATGGTCATGAGACAAGGCAAGTTGTTGAAGAGATGGTTGAGGTATGCTGAAAACCTCAAGGCCATAGAAGAAAAGATGATTTGTCACTGTGAGCCAGAGACCGGGAGAAGTCTCGATGATGAAGGGGATGAATTGGGATTAGCTGAAAATCTCAAGCGCTGCCAAGAGAGCAGAGAAGAGGAAATTCTAGTTTTGTAGGAGGGCAATGAGCTGAGGTCGCTGAGGGATCTCACAGACTGTCAGGTGGACAGCCAGGGAATTTCACATTGCCAGCTGGGCAATGATCAGAGATCGTTGCGGGATCTTGAAGACTACCAGGAGGGAAGCGGAAGCATCTTGGATTTCCAAGTGGGCAGAGACGAGGATTTGGGACCATCTGAAGGTCTCATGGACTCGGAGGAGAGTTCAATTCAATAAGGAGTGCTAATGAAGATGGGATCGGTTGATCTCATAGTCTACTAGGAGAGCAGCAGGGACATCCCATATTGCTAGGTGGGAAGGAATGAGCAGATGAATTTGGATCAGCCAGAGGAGCTGACAGAGCAGATGAGACTGTCTGATAGTCTCATAAATTCAGAGATGGAAAGGGATCAGCAGGTGCAGCTGACAGAGGTGAAGGATCAGGATGATCTTATGATGATTGGGGGAATTGGGATATTCCTACCATGTGCCCAAGAGGAGGCCAAAATTTGTGTTGCAGACGGTGCAATAGCAGAGAAGTCACAGCTGGAGATGACTGTCAAAAGGAAATTGGAGCAGACATTTGAGATTGCCCAAGCAGATGAAGGGAAGAATGAGCATTCTGAGGAACGACTCAATGATTTCAGACAATGAGCTGAGAGCATTGTAGCATTGGAGCTGACAACAGGAGAAGAAGCAAAAGACAAGGAAGAAGAAGACAAGCATTCTGAGGAATGGCTCAGCATTTTCAGCTAAGAAGCTGAAAAGACTGCAACATGGGAGGTTGCAGAAGCAAGGGAAGAAGAGGCAGACAACATATGTTTTGCTGATCTGTGGGATCAAATTGAAGCCCTGGAAGAGAGGGTAAAAGTGCAGGGTGTGCACATCTAACAGGTGAAGTTTGAAACAGATGAAAAAGATGGCATGGGAGATCATAGTGATCTGCCCAATCACAGAAAATTTTTGCAGTTGAGGAGACTGCATGAACAGATCTATACATGGGAATAGCTGGATACATTGATCGAAGAGATCATGGAGCTGATGATCCGATCAACAGAAACTGCCAGCGAGGAGAGGCTGAGCAGAAGAGCAACAACAACAACAACAATGCAGAAGCAGCAACAACAACAACATAATGGAGTAGATGGGAAGCTCCAAAGACTTATTTGGGATCCAGGAGGATTTCCAACCCCTTATAGGGGAAGCGCATGAGTAGGAGCTCATGATTTTACAGCTGAGGAGTTTGATGCAGGAGCATCTCTCCACGCAACCAGCTAGCTAGCCGCGTCTGCGCGCATGCATTCAAATGCTGAAGAGAGAGGCGCAGACCTCATTCAAATTTGAATTGAATGTAATTTAATGCTTAGGCTGGTGAGCCATGGAAGTCATGCCTTTGAGCAGGTGTTAGAAATATTGGCCTTTATTTTAGATCGGTTGAAGATCTAGGTCCAGATGCTGGACTAGACAGCCCATTGAATGTAATTTATTTGAGTAGGTAAACCTGGAGGGAAGCACTAAGAGCCCTCAGGTAAAAGATATTTGAGATCTCATTTTTGAGTTAGAATGGTTGTAGGAGAGAGGAGCCAGAGAGAGATCGAGAACACCATTGTAATTACAGGCATTTTCCATTGTTAATACAAACAACAATCTTTCCTGCATTTATTCTGTGTTATATGCATGCCTCTGTGTGTTCTTTATATATGCTATGAATGTATGTTATGTTGATGCATTCTGCAAGAGTTGCGTTTGATTTCAGGGTTGAAGGTCTTTGAGGTTTCATGCCATGAGGGCATGACAGAGGGCAGTGGACTCTGAATACTGGCGCATTGAGGCACTTCTGAACAAATCAAGTTCAGACAAAGACGCGTTGTGGCACATAAGCTGGAGTCAACAACTCGGGAGAAAGACCTGTGAGGTTGCTGAAAACCTCAAGAGGCAAGGCTGTGTAGCTGAGACACAGTTGTAGACAGAATCTATGAGGAGTTCTATAGAGCTCTTCCAGGCGAGCATTGAGCATATGCGCTGTGGTGCATTTGAGGGAGAACTCTGATGTGAGTTTGAAGAGACCAGAATCATTGAGGATTCTATGGAGCTCTGCCAGGAGGGCATCGAGTGAAGTGCATAGGTGCACAGAGAAGGACATAACTGTTAGATGTTCTGGGGGAAGACACTTTGCCAGGAGGGCATAGAGATATTGTACAGATGACACAGTAGAAGAGAACTCCTTTGAGTTCTAGAAGAGAGGAAGAATCCACTGAAGGATCTTCCCTGGGTCGCTGAATACACAAAAGGCTCAACAAGGAGGTTGTTTAAGCAAACAGAGAGCCAGGAAGGCAATTTATTCTCCATCCGTGGGAGGAGGAAAGAAGACAAAATCCCGTAAGGGGTATGAGTGTTCGAAGAAGCTTAGGAGGAACAACGCTCTCATACGCACAGCGAGACTCAAAGTTGAGGAGTTCGCAGGGCAGAAAAGAAGCAAAGGTTGAAGCCTTTGGAAGATTTAAATTCTTCCAAGTCTGGGAAGAAGGTGCGCAAGGAGCTCAGGAGGGAGCAATAGGAGCCGTCGGATCGGGCGGAGAAAGAAGATTTGGGTCGTTGATTTTCATGTCCAGGAGGAGCGCACAAGAGAAATGATCTAAGCTGTCAGATCTTATATCATAGTCCCGACAATCGTCAGATCTGCGGAAGCTGCGAGGACATTAACTTCGTGGACAGAGGAGAAGTCCTGACAAGAGCTAGAGTCATCGGGTATTGGAGAGAGAATCCTAGCCATTGATCTCGGTAGGACACGTGTCAGTATTCTGGCGAGGCATCGGGATATTGGAGGCATCGGTATTTTGGAAGTCAGGAAACTCGAGATCCCTCGAGTCTCGAAATACCGATGGAACCATAGCTGTGGATCTCGGATAGGACATGTGTCAGAAACCTAGAGGGAGTCGGGAATCGGAGAATCGAAGTTTTTGAGCACACAGAAATCTTGTCATATGGAATCGTGATCCATGATTTTCTGACAAGATCTGAACCGTCCATTTAGGAGGACATGTGGCAACAATCGAACACCCCCAAGGAAAGTTTGATAGGAGGTCATTCATCGGGGATCGGGACATCGAAAATCTCGAATCAGCGAAAGGATTTGGACCATCCGTTAGTAGAGGACACGTGGCGGAAATCAAGCGCCATCGGCGTTTTGGTGCATCGATAAATTGACATTCCCATGGACATGAGATCGGGGAAATCCTAGGAGAAAAACCCCGATATAAACAGAGCCGTCCATTCAGGAGGGATAGGTGTCGAAGATCCAGAGTGAGTCGGCATAGTAGTCATCGAGAAATCGGATTTCCTGAGGACAAGGGAATCAGGACATCAATAGTCTCGAAATCCCAACATAATCGAGACCGCCCATTTGAAGGAGGATGTGTGGCCATCATATAGCACCACTGGAGAAAGCTCGATAGGGAGGCTTCATCGATAAATCGAGAAATCGAAGTTCCCAGGGTTGAAGAAAACAAGACTTCGAAAGTCTCGAAACCCCGAGAGTAAATCGGGACCGTCCATCAAAAAAGGGATGCATGGAGGAGATTGACGCTATTAGGAAGGGGCCAACAGGGAATCCATCCATCAATGTTTGGAGTTCATTGGGATATCAGGGATCCCAGTGATAAGTGGTTTATGCATTTTGAAATCACGATTCACAAAACCCCGATCAGTGGGGGACAGTTGTCAGCATAGCGGGGCTGAAGGAAGAGATGTAGTGGGAGACAGCTGTCAGCTTGACTGAGAATCCACATTCCCATGGACAAAGGATCGGGGAAATCAATAGTGGAACCCCGACATAGAATCTGGACCATCCACTCTGGCGAGACGCGTGTCAGGAATCTGAGGGAAGTCGGGGATCAGCATATCATGGGTTCCAAGTGCATATGCACATTCACATCGTGAGCCCTGAAACCCCGATGGGAAGCCATATGGTTGTGGTCATAGGGTAGTGTTCATGTGGACCATTGCATAGCCGGAAGGGGATAAAGCTTGAAAAAGGAGCATATCGAGAATCGGAGGATCGCGGATCCAGGGGACGCATGCACATCGACATCGCAAACCCTGAAACCCTGATAGGTGTTATATCTATGGTTATATAGGAGGCGGTCATATGGTGGAAGCTTAGCCAGGAGGGCTAGCGCATAAGAGCCGAGAGCTCATCGAAAATCGGGGAGTCACGAGGATAGAGGGTTGTCACAACGTGATTTACGAAACCCCGAACCCCGACATTAAGATCGGGGCTACCACGGTAAATGTAGAGGCCGTGAAGAGAGGTAAAGGACCCGTGGATCGGTTATTTGCACAGTGATTCCTGAGGGGATCTAAAGAGCCGCTTCGGATCAGTGTTAAGGAGAAATTGAACGATCCTGTGGACAGGGCGTAGGAGTCGTCCCTTGTCATCAAGAGGTTTCTTGAATGTACGAAGGCCACGCGGTATGAAAGGGATTTCATGATTTTGAAATGAACACTTGGAAGGGACAATATAATCTCCCTGCAAATTTTTGTTTAATGCTCATGAATACAAGATTTCCTTGGTCCTTTCGCCCATCAATGACAATATATACAGTTTCTGCATGATGGCCTGTTAGAATTAAATTCCTATAATTCCATATTTAGAAACAAGATATGTCTATATATATAAAAAATTATATTTTCTTTTATTGTAGAGAAGTGCAATGGTGATGGAAATGGCGGAGAGCGAGGAAAGAATGGAAAGTTCTGAAAAGCGGTTGGGCTTGATTCAAAAATGGGTTACGGGGATAGTCAGGAAGAGATCATGAAGGGAGAGTTCAGCGAGAGGTTTGTATATTTGCGAAATTTTGGAAAATTAGCTAAGTATGGAATAGGGAAATTGTTAATTACATTCATAGCAATAAGATATTATATATAATTGCCAACTGCTAATTCCAAAAGGACACAGGCACAGGACACAATGACTACAAACTGAATATTTCTTCAACCCGGCAAAGGGATGATTCCCTAAAGAAATTTGAACAAATGGTGAATTATGGAAAGTGGACAGATGGGATTCAAAACGGGTTGACAATAGTTCCAGTAAATATGCAAGGAAGCAGTGGTTAAATTGTGTTTCTCGAAATTTTTCAGTGCAAAAAATGTGCATCACGGATATTCTCAAAATTGAAGAGCATGTAGCTCAGGAGGGTGAAATGCAAGAGCAACCAAGTGGATAGGAAATTAATGCACCAACTGTCCCATCTACAGAGACAGGTAAAGAGCAATATTGTAATGTTAATCAAAACAATGAATTAGTTATTTCAATTATATTTCAACATATCGATATGATCATTTTCGTTGTTCCAGTTCACATCCTTGAACATATGACATCTAACCCTTCTCAGTGACGTACCAGAAGTATGGTACCTGAGCACACACAAACAATAGAAGGATAGGGCACATGAAATAAAATGTCCTTGGATGATGATTATATCCCAATTGTCAGTTTTATGAATGTAAAAAAACGTAAATCAAAGAAAAATTAGATGTATAAATTCATGACCCATTTTTGGATCTTTATCGATGTTTATATGTTCATTTGTTTTGATGACTATCCTAGTTATGCATTAATGTGTATATGTTTTCTATATAGCGAAAATCATTTGTTGTGTATGGGAAATTGAGAGCGATGTGAAGTGGGGGAGGGGCCATATGAGATTCCACCTTCACGTGGTTGGCCCTGTTTAGTAGAAAATAACCTATTTTTGAAACAAAGAGAAGTTCGTTAAGGTATGCGATAACTTAACTTTTTTCTAGAGTATTTTACATAACTAAATGCATGCTTATTTTCTTATTATAAATTCTTTACTCATATAAAAAATTTGTCTTTTATGATTCATGAAGGTCTTGGTGATCCAAATGCATCTTGTTGACAAGTCTTATCAAGTTGTATGGGCTAATGGAACTGGCAAAATAACAATGAAAAGATAAGGGTTTTGACATGTTTTTAAAAGTAGGCTTTATACTAGTAAAAATTCACAATCCTCATGAATATGTAGATATTGATATATATGCCAAGTTCCATGTGGTGTTTTGATTTACTTGTAGATATTTTAAATATAATTTTGGTTTACTTGTAGTTTTTTAATAAAGAAGTATAACTATTTTAGAGAACCCCCATATACAAAGTTTTTATCCATATCCTCATTGTGGAAAATAAATTAGAAAAGATCCCTCACTTCATTCATTTCCATAATCCTAACCTTATTGCTATCCCTAGTCCAAATACTAGTTCTTATTAAACAATGCATGAAGCTAATCCCTATAATCTAGACCCCTCCTCTCATCCCACATGTTAGTGCAAGTATTATAAGGCTCCAAAGGACACTACTACAAAATGCTTATTCTTATAATAATAATTCACATCCAAATCCTTGTACATAGATGAGAAATCCCTTGATGGTCCTAGGGTACACCAATATTTGGACACTTCTCCCCAACAAAAAATAGTCCCTATTACAAACTATATTGAAAAAGATCCCTCATTACTCATAATGACGAATGAAATTTATTCCCCTCTCTAATTCTCCTTTTTACTCATAATTTTTAGATCAAAGACCAACTTTCCACTATAATCCTTGACAATTTTAACTAAAGTGATCGCATTTTCCATCACTCCTCACCCCTCTCCTTATCATTGGGGCTTTTTACAATAGGACAGAACTCATCTTCTCATTAATAAACATTGTGGAGTCACCCTTGTCATAGGGATTTTTCAAGATATTGTTGAATGCTATGTATCTCACCTTGATTACTCTAATTTACTCTTGAACATATAATATGAACAACAATGAAATGCTTTATAAGATGTCCACTGTTCCTATTGGGAGTTTTTGGGGGCTAGCTTAGATTTCCCATTATCAAATCTAGTCACTTCTTACCTAGTAGCACCCAATATTACCTAGTCCTCTCCTTGTCTTCTTCCTCTCCTAGTGTTCCATGCTCTCCTACATACTCTTCCTCTTTTCCTAGTCCCTCAAATGCTTGGGGAAAGTATTGCCTCTCCTCCTTATCTATTCTTCCTTACACCCCTTTTTCTCCATTTATATTTGGTCATAATATCGATGGGTCCCTTATAGGTCATTATCTCAAGAAAGACCCTACTTGAGATAACCTCTACCTAGTTAGGAACAATTATCATTTCTTTGGTCAGTTTTCAAAGATTTCCCCCTTAATGGTCACATTCCATAGCTTGCAACTATGGAGCCCCTCCCAATGGTGACATCATATCTTCCTTTGATCCTCTCTCCTCCACTAGTACCATTGGTATTTTTCACCTCTACGCTTGCATTGAACATAGGTTGATGCATGTCGCCTCCTACGCTTGCATAAAATACCCCATTGATGCATGCCACCTCTCATTCTTGCACTAAATCTAGGCTACCATGTGTTTTTTTTTTCTTTTCTTTTGATGACTATATATTATTAGTTTATGATGCCTATTATGCTCACACTCTCCAGATTATTGTATGTCACATGGAACTCATGCTATCTCCTTGACTAGTGTATGGCGCCTTAATGACTACAAAAATCCTAGAACAATGAAAGTCATTTGTTACGCTCACCTTACCTCCAAGTTACCATATGTTACATTTATTCTTTTGATAACCCTATATTAGAGTGTGTTTCCTCTCTCGCTCATGTTCACTCTTAGTCAGTTTATGTCAACTCACACCTTTTTCCAATGTCATGCTAGTGTCATCAACTTCTTTCTCTTGCCTTTCTTAGAACTACCATAACACCAAAACCTCCCATCTTTAAATTTTTATCTATCCTCCATCCTTTCCATAAGAGATAATGTTTCTAACCCTACCTCACTTGTGGTAAGATGCCAACCTCTATGATGTAGGTATCTAGCTAAACATGTTCTTGCATTGTTCATTGTTCATTCTTGGAAATGAAAGTATGTATTAGTCTACCCCCTGTATATTGAACATATTCATGATGTACCCAAAATTTTGGACCTCATTATTATTTTCCTTTTTGTATTCTCCAACAATTTTGCAAGTTACATCCAAAACTCTCTTCCTACTATATTAATAATATTCCTCTTATTATTATCAAGGAAGGAGTTGATAACTAGCCCTTATATACACTATGCCTAAATTATCGAGGCATTAAATAACATGATGTTTTTACAAGAATATTTGAGTTAACATCATAATGAACCTTTAGGTTTGTAAGAGTTTCCAATTCTTCAAGGTGTTAAGAGCCATTATTTCCCAAATCATTCAGAACGTAGAAGAAAAATGACCAATAGCTTATACATAGGTGATGAAAGAGATTTTAAAATTTTTTCATAAATCACAACCTTTTTACTGATGGTGTCTTCATGGGTTCAAAAAATTACTTTAAAAACCTAACAATATTTCTACCTTTCAACATTCTCATGAACCCTTGGGTTTACCATTACTCCTTGTGGGTCATAAATTTCCACTCACCAAATTCATACAAATTGAAATTTTTGTCACTTGCACAAGCCTATGTGACATCGATACAAATATATGAATTCAACTAGGAGTAGAACTTTTTCCTTTCAAGTTGATGATCCCCATCAACTTTGGGACTCAATGTCTCTTCATTAAATTCTCCTTCTAATGAGGATGGCATTGACAACTTCAAACGATCCACATAAACATTGGAATATTTTCACATATATGGTGACCAATCCAAGCAAATATTTTTTATTCATTCTTATCCAAAATGTCTAGATTATCATTTTATATCCTTGGGATACCCATGAAATTGTAAATAAAGGATAGAATTCTCTTCAACTTATATCCATTATCATCTAGAGTGTGGATCTAGGTATCTTGAGAATCTATTATGTCTAGTACACATGATAAATGTAGATCTTCCAAAATGCACCTTTACATAAGTGAAGAAGATAATTACATCTTGTTTTCATGCTTCAACATGGTATAAAAACTACCATATTATTTAGTATTGTTTACTCTAAAATGTATATCGACTTTACAGCTTCAAGCTTCCTACATGAGCTTATTCTTAGCTCTCCTTTCTTAACAACAAAATTATGAAATTTATACTTTAATCCCCCTTCAAGCCTACAATCATCTGAAAGATGTGAGACTTGCATATATATACAAGTTCTGTAAGGTTTTAACCATTTGCCAAAAATTGAGCTAGATAAGAGTTTAACTTTAGATCTATGGTCAAATAAAAACAAAGAGATCTTAAAGGAAATTGACCATGTGGTTTTGTATATATTTATCATACAGCTTGATTACCGAATCAAAATGTTGCAGGATACTTTAATGCCTATACTTCAAAATGTTGCAGTATACTTCAATGCCTAAACGAATGTATATATTTATCATATTTATCATACTTCAATGCCTAAACTATGATATACAATTCCTTATCTTATTTGGGGTATATTATGATTGCACCAACAAAAGTTTCAAGTGTTATGTTATCCAACTCCTTCTTTGTATCAAAGGTTTTTCCATTATGTATCATGTGAAATTTTCTTTGATTTCAAATGAAATTGCAAGTTTCATTAGATTTAATATTGATGCATTACAATTCTTTCATGTCAAAGATTCAATTACTTGGTTTTCAATTGCAATGAATTGAAAGGTTATACTTGTCTTTTCTAATGTGCATTGAAGAGACATTTCATTCCTAAATAATTTTCTAACCCCATGAATTAACTTGGTTCAATTAAATTATCTTGGATCAACCAATTTACCACGAATTTTATATTTCTTAGGTCAATACAAAATTCACATCCTCTAACTACAAAATCCATACAAAACAATAATTGTTTTCCAAGCTCATATTTCTTCATGTTGTCTGCAATTAATTGTGGGTTAATACGGTATTACCATATTACAATGTAATATGGTAATACTGTATTACATTGTAATATGGAATTACCATATTACAATGTAATATGGTAATCCCATATTAGAATGTAATATGGTAATGCCATATTACAATGTAATATGGTAATGCCATATTACATTGTAATATGGTATACCATATTACAATGTAATATCGTAATACCATATCTTGTGTAATTTTTTTAAAAAAACTTAATGCCATCGTCACAATATTGATGATAGTTCATTGGAAAAAAATTGCATTTTGACCACCGTGGCAATAGCGACAAACTTTCATCGTAAGTTTCCACAGGTTTTCGTCACACATACAACATATTCATCATAACTTTTGTCTTGATGAATCGATGTCGTCGCTATTTCCATGGGTATTCATCACAAGTTGCCACAGATTTTCATCGTACATACATCATCTGGGTCGTAAGTTTTTGACTTGTCATAAATTTTTGTCGCAATTGTGACAAAATTTCGTCGTAATGGCCATGGTTGTTTGTTTTATGTGTGATGAGGTTTTGTCAGAATTGCGATGATGAAAAGGGTTAACTGAACTTGAAGGTGGTGACACGTGGAGAGATAATTTTTTCGATGTTTCTAGACACACCTGGATCGTCGATAGAGTGACGAAATTATTCTGAAAAAAAAAAAACTTGGCTTTCGTGGAAATTGTGACGGATAAGTGTGGAAATATCAACGAAAAACCATCACAAATTTGGCCATATGTATTACTGTCATGAACTACTTGAATCCATTAAGGTGTTATTGCGCTAATCATGTACTACTTGATCTCATTCTGCACCTAATCATGTACTACTTGACCCCACTTATAATCTAGTGTGGAATGAAATTTGGTAGATGAGAATTCTTGGAACCTCATGAAATGCTTGGAACCAAGGTATGGATTGAATTATACAACCTCTAGAAGGAGAAATCAAAGAATTTTAATATAACAATGTATGCACCTTGTCACCCCTAGTGCTCTATGTAGACTCTCCTAGGGGACCTTCTAGGCCTTTTTGTCTCCACTCTACTGATCGTAAGTTTCTTAGGATTAAATTTATAACACTTGAGGCCTACTTAATAATTGGACAATAAAGTATTGCTTCAAAGAAGGAAAAATCAAATAAATTTAATACAATGTATGCACCTTATCACCCCTAGTGCTCTATGTAGATTCTCCTAGAGGACCTCATAGGCATTTATGTATCCGCTCTATTGATAGTAAGTGGATTTGGATTAGAGTTAGAACACTTGAGGCCTAATTAATAATTGTACAATGAAGTATTTCTTCAAAGAAGGAGAAATCAAAGAAGTTTAATATAACAATGGATGCACCTTGTCACCCATGCTGCTCTATGTATATTATCCTATAGTAACTCATAGGCATTTCTATCTCCACTCTATTTATATCCTATGTACCTATACAAACAACCCAAATAAGAAGAGGGAAATATTTCATCAGAGGCCTTAATATGTCTCGGGTAATTTTTAGAGGCCTGCAAATTGTTATCTAGGTTGAAAGTGAGTTTAGAAGGAAGGGAGTTTAGGTGAAAGTGAGTTCAAGTATCACTTGATGAAACATATTCCCCAACATGGCTCTAATGAAATTTGGGGTTGTATAGGAATTTCATCAACCTATGTCTCCGCCTATGTGGTCGCATGTCATCCCCATCAGGCTAGTCAGGAAGGGTTTCTAGACTCAAATATTACTCACACACCCACTCTATATATCTACCCATCTCATCCTCATTTTGTTTTAATTTTCTTGGTCGAATTTTAAAGGAAACAAGTATTAAAATACATTGTACTAGGGATAGAGTACATGATGGGCAATAATTACCTGTGAATGGGGCCAATGTTGATTTTTTTCAAAATGTTTCGGTATGCACTAAAATTTGACATGGATAGTCTGTTTGTAAGCATTGAAGATATGGGAGGGTTTCCATATTCAAACATCACTCACACACCCACTCTTTATATTCATCATTTGTTTCGTTAAAAACAACATCATGCCAATTAGGCCCATGATTTTGGTCTTGGCAAGAAGAAGGAAATATATGATATTTCATATTTAAATAATGTTTTTTACTAATATTCTTTATGGAGAAAAAGAGTACTTAGATGAGAGAAAAAACCAAAGACAAGAAATAATTGATATTGAAGATTTTGTGATTAATCAAGTACTTATTTATCGACATTATTTACTGCATTCCCTTGCAATACTATATGTAGGGATGTCATGCGTCTCGATCGTATTTTAAAGGAAAAAACTAAAATACATTGGACTAGGGATAGAGTACATGATGGTTAACAATAATCTGTGAATGGGGCCAATGTTGAAATTATTTCAAAATGTTTCTATATACGCTAAAATTTGACATGGATATATTGTTTACATACCTTAATGATATGGAAGGTTTTCTAGACTCAAATATACCTTGAGTGGTAAAAAAAATTTAATTGATGTACTGGTTTTGAAAATGCCAAAAAAATACAACATGTTCCTTAGGAACACTTGTATGTACACCATGAAAGTCGTAATACCTTACTATTTTTTTGATGCAATTTCCACATGAAGGATTCATTGTCACCATCAATCAATGCTCATATTATGATACACAACCACATTTGACTGAAGATAATGGATCACCTTCAGTGGATCATACATATTCTATCCCTACTAGTTAGTTGGAAAAACCTCCTTCACAATTGAATTATGTGGCCACTTCCACCATTGTTTTAATATCAACTCCCATAAATATTGATCCTTTGACTCCTTTTCTTGACTTAGTCTTGAATATTAAAACTATAAATTTATCCATAAGGGTAACAAATCCAATTTCACCCCTTATGTGAAAAAGTGTTGGGTCCTACTTCTTTGACCATGATATTTCCTAACGATGATAAATTATTAGAGGCCATGACCTTTTTAGATAGTCCTTAGTATAACCTCCATAATGGATCTCCTATTGAATTTCACCCTAGGTCTATCTACTCCACTACTATCATTCCCTTATACTCTATCCCTTTGGAAATATTGATCATTTTGATTCATCTCTATGAACAACACCTTTGACTTGAAGAATATACCTTGAACTAAATTTCCATACTTAAGATTATTGATGTTTCCATCGAACAAGATGTTCTCAAACTATTTCGTGTTGACATGAAGCATGTAATATGACTTTCCATTTTTTGTTTTGGGTGCAGGACCTTGCATTGAATTATATGGTACCTATATATCATTTTCTTAGACATTTTTATATGAGTAAGGTATATTCTTGAACTTTCATATAGAATTAGGATCATTTCCCTTTGCATTGTTTCATTTAAACATTTTTCCACCTTAAAATTATCCTAGGAATATCCCTATTGAACATTGGTACTTTATCCCATATTGTTCACTTTGAAAACATCTAATGGTGGAGAGTTCCTATGATGGGTTACCATAGAGTAGTACCATTTTCCCATTTGGCACCAATCCTAATAATATTTAGCACCAAGAGACCATGGGAATTGAGAGTGATTTGAGGAGGGGGGGGAGGGGCCATATGATATTACACCTTCACATGTAAGTTGGATTGTTTAGTAGAGAATAAATTATTCTCTAAACCAAGAGAATTTCATTCATTCATATTTATACTCAAAGATCACTCACAGAACCACTCTATATATTGACCCATATCGTCTTTGTTTAGTTTGAATAGAACTATGACCCCTTCATATTATAAGTCAAATAGAACTATGAAACCTTCATATTATAGCTCAATATATTACATTTGACTTCAAACAACTAGTGATACTACATCTCCCTTCCTCCACTCCTTTCCACATAAGTTTCATCATTTAAAATATCATTTTTCATTAATGTATAATGGATAAAGGAGCCCCCTCTTAGATTATGTCCTTGTCTTCTTGGTGGAACTTTAAATCTCATGCTATTATTCCACCAATGATTGATTTTTGAGTCTTTGATGGTAGAGCATATGAATCAATAATAAGTTTTCTTAATCCCCCAATTACTTTGGGTGGTAACATTGTTTTAATTGATGTAGTGGTTGTGACAATGCCAAGAAAATCCAACTTGCTTGTTAGGCACAATTGTATGTACACCATGAAAGTCGTAATGCCTTACGATTTTTGTGATGCAATTTTCACATGAATGGTTCATTGTCACCACCAATCAACTCTCATATTATGATCCACAACCACATTTGATCGAAGATAATGTATCACCTTTAGTGGATCATACATAGACTATCCCTACCATATAGTTGGAAAAACCTACTTCACAATTGAATTATGTGGCCACTTCCACCATTTTTTTAATATCAACTCCCATAAATAATGAGCCTTTGACTCATTTTCATGAATTAGGATCGAATATTAAAACTAGAGATTTATACATAGGGTTCACAAATCCAATTTCACCCCCTATGTGAAAAAGTGTCAGGTCCTACTTCTTCAACCATGATCTTTCCTAATGATGACAAATTTTTAGAGGCCATGACATTTTTATATAGTCCTTAGGATAACCTCCATAATGGCTCTCTTATTTAATTTCACACTAGGTCTATGTACTCCACTATCATTCCCTTAGAATCCATCCCTTTGGAAATATTGATCCTTTTGATTCATCTCTACCAACAACACCTTTTACTTGAAGAAGATACCTTGGACTAAATTTCAATACTTAATATTATTGATGCTTCCATTTAATGTGATGTTGTTAAACTATTTCATCTTGACGTGAAGCATCTAATATAACTTTCTGGTTGTTGTTTTGGGTGCAGGACCTTGCATTGAATTTTATGGTACCTATAGATCATTTTCTTATCCATGTTTATATCACTAAGGTATATTCTTGAAATTTCATGTAGAATTAAGATCATTTCCATCTTCATTGTTGCATTTAAACCTTTTTCCACCTTAAAATTGTCCTAGGAATATCCCTATTGAAAATTGGTACATTATTCCATATTTCCCACTTTGCACACATCTAATGGTGGATCCTTCCTATGATGGGTTACCCTAGAGTAGTACCATTTTCCCATTTTCCATCCATACTAATAATATTTATCACCAAGAGCCCATGTAACTTGATTTTTCATATGGAGCTTGATTCTCATATGTAATCTAGTTTTAAAAATTTCCATGGGGGCTCCCACCTCTTAATTTAGGTTTTTTTGGAAGATTAATTTTTTTTACTAACTTCCATCTATTTCTTATTATTTTGTTTCATTTCTTATATAATTTCATTCAAACCATCACCATTAAATGAGAGTCATGCACTTGGGCATCCATTGATTTTTGCGTATATGTCACATTTCTTTCTRTTGATAGTATGTTTCCGTGCATGGTTGGAAACCCATTTTATTTCAATGTTAGTGTCCACCTCTTCTCTCTATCATTAGTTGATTCTTTCTTCATAAAATTATAAAATCCTAAAATATCATTTAAAAAAMAAAACCTAGGGAAATAAAGAAACTATTGTGAATTAAGGACTTTTCCGAATTTGTTACCTACCCATCATTAAATATGCCCACGCTCATTGACTATCCCTGCGTCCATTTTAAATTATAACCAAATTTAAAATTAACTATCCCCGCAACCATTGTTTAGAATAAAATCACCACATGGAGACATAGCCACATTGTTAATTTTGATCATCGCATGGAGACAGATATACCTGATGGGAGAGACCCTCGACAAAGCTACCCTTTGTGTGGAGACAAATCTGGAGTGAGTACCCTCGACACTCTTTGCGTGGAGACAAAGCTACCCTTAGGAGTGACCCTCGACAAATATACTCTTTGCATGGAGACAAAGCTGGAGTGAGTACCCTCAACACTCTTCGCATGGAGAGATATCTTGACTGGAGCGACATAATATGGGACAGAGGGGAGTGTCATCCCTATATTGAGTAACATTTGAGATAGAGGAGACCATGGTCAACCTTAAATCGAGCAACATTGCAGAGTTAATGATAAGTTTTTCTCCCTATTTTTGAGTCATCAACTTCATTTTCTCTTTTTATCCCTCAACTATTTGACCATGCCCTTGATGGAAAGTGAAACCATAAGCTATAAACAATCATGGAAAGATATTTAGCAGCATAGGGTCGCATTGTAAGATGGAAAAAAGTACTGATAAAACCCTATATATTTATAACAATTGTATGTTTGGTCCTAATAAGTGTGGAAACCATGTCAATATGGTCATTGACAGGGTAAATTGAGCACCAGGGTTTCTGTCATTAATGGGGTAAAGGGATGAGGAAACCTTTACAAATTTCAATGAAAAAACTTATATAAAATGGTCATGTTTTCTCTCAAAGGAGTTGGGATGGGACTCCACCAACCTAAAATAATATAAGAAATTGCTGGAAGAAAAATTCAAGAAGAAAATTAATTAGAAAAATAATGTAATGACAAAGAACAACAAGGAGGAAAATATGGAAGGGGAAGTTATAGTGAGAAAACCTGCAAAATTGGGGAAGACTTGAAAATTTGAAAGTGAGCTTGTTCTTATATGAAATCCATGATTTTATACTCTCTCGTGCCATTGGAAAGGTTCTTAAAACCTAAGTGTCTTCTTAACTAAATATTATAGGGCCTTAGATATATTTTCCAATTCTTTATGAACCCAAGGCTTGATGTAACCCATCCTGGGTCCCATTGGGACCTCCTATTTCATTCTTAAGGAAAATATTTCATTATGGAATTTTCTTAATTCTATGCATTACTCTTGAATCATTCAATCAATCCAAGAATTCTCAATAACCAAATCACCAACACATTATTTTATCTCATTTTTAGAGAAGTTGGTAAATCATTGATTCAAAGAGTTGGTCAAATAAATAATTTTGGTGTCAAGGACAAAGGATTTGCTAATTAATCCCCATAAATCCATCAACTACTTCAACAGTTTTTCAATTTTGGTTGCAATTTTCTCCCTAACCCCCTACAATAACCCTTGGATCATTTTTCTGTGGAAATTATATTGGGATTGTCTTCAATTTTTTAATATGGTCTCCTGGCCAATGGTTACATAAACAATGGTTTAGGAATCCATGTAGATTCCAAATCTGTTATCCTCCTTTTCAAGTTGGTGTTTTCCTCTACTTGATCCAAATTGGATTGCCTAATAATACACCCTATGACATCATGTAACTTAGGGTATCCATTTACCCCTAATTCTTTAACATCTGACAAGGTATTGATATTTTCCAAAAGCTTCTTATCCATATGGACTCTTATTTCCATATAGGTTCTAGTCTTCTTAATGATGTCCCAATTTCTCATATGCATTTTTTCTTTCTATATTGGATATTTTAGGGATTTATCAAGGTCTAATATTTCCCTTATTCCTATATAAGTTGGCATAAGTGATGGATACTAAATTATCCTTGATTTTATCCTCTACCTATTCTACTTCTTTTCACACAACCATATATATAAATATTTCTTCAAGTTTAAAATGATCAATATCAACTTAGAAGAGAATCCAATATTATATTGCTCTACTTCTATAGAGACTACTCTCTCTATGTTTTAAAATATAGGTACATGGCACTACACTTAAATGATAAATTCCAACACTTGATGGTTTTAGGATTCATTTCATATTTGGTTTATCAACTTGAAATTAAAATTTGATACTTTGCATCTAGTACCTTGAGTCGAATACAAATATGAAATTAGGAATCATTAACATATCTACTAGAACATTTATTCTAACCTATAACAAATATACTAAATTCTCATAATTTATTCTCATAACTAGAACGTTTTCATATCTTTTTGAGTATCCACTAAGCCTTTTTATTATCATCAAGAAAAGTGTCATCCACTAAGCCTTTTTAGTATCATATAACCTAAATAAACTGTCTAAGTCTGCATTTCCTTCATCAAGTTGTCTACATCAATTCCCAAGACTAATGTTGGGAATTTAATGCCTCTTTCTATCCTAATGAATTTCATACACCTCTCATTCACTTGATTATACAAAGGTGTATGAAAATGAGAGGTACAAATGGATGTTATAAGAAGACTAAAGACCCTCAAGTTATGAAGAATCCAATTGTCTTCATTTCCATATTGACATTATTTGTACTTGAAATATACCATTGTCTTTGTTGTTATATGCTTGTTTCTCATGCACCATTGTTAATGTACCTATCTTTAATAGTGCAAGAATATATTGTTTCATTTAAGAGTTTGTGTAATATCCCCAAGGACGAGCCCTGTTGTAATCATGTTTATGAATTGTAAATCATGTTTGTAGGCTAGTGAGCCAAGTGTTGATAAGCCGATAGTCTTATGTGTTCATTAGGTTGGAGAGACTAAGTATTAAGGATAGAAGCCTGATTTTGTATATGTAATATGAAGACCATTAATAAAGATTAAACATCATTGTGTGAAGACCGACCATGAAAAATGAGTGATGGGGGACTAAGCTTCCAAAAGGTGGGTAAGGAAAAAGGGGCTAAAAGGTTGGAAAGAGAGGCTGAGTGTTGAGACTAGGGGCTTAATTCCTTAGGAATAATAATTTATTATTATTCCAAAAAATATGTGAAGTGTATGTTTTTATCCTAAGTCCTAGGAGGGGCAACACATGCAGCTCCAAGTGTGAAAAATGGAATTCATGTAGCTCCAGGAACACAAGTGTCGACATGGGATCATGTGGTTAAAGGCTGAAGTGTCAACTGAGTTGGGGGTTCATCCTCTATTTTTCCATCGACTCTCTAAAAATGAAAATTTCCGTCTAATTTCTGCATGCATACCCTCACATAGCTCTAAAACCCAAAGCATGTCACGTTATCTTGTGAATTTGATACACATTTTGTCTGAATCGTAGAGTCTATGTTCGACCTCTACATGAATGGCTTGTCACGCACCCTACAAACTAGTGTACCTGAAGTGTGATTTGTCTGAGTGGCTTGTTGTCATTTTCGGGTTTCACACCCCATTTTCCTGTTGTTGATGTCACCTCTGACTTAACCAAATGTTTTTTATGGTTTTTTTATTCTTAACTTGTAGGAATTGAATTGGTAACTGGTGGAATAACCTGGTCTTCAGGCTGTGGTAGAAGAGGTTGGTTGTCAAGCCTATGAGAAACTCTCTCCAAGTGAAAGAGTTTGTTGGGAACTGGTTTTCTTTGAGAGAGAGTCCAACACCAGGTATAGAGCTTTGAGAGTTCCTGATCCAGCCTATTGCCAAGACCCAAAAAGAGAGGTGAAGCATCGATGGACCATTCTCGTGAAGGCGTATACTCCCAAGTGGAACATGCATGTGGGGAATCAGAGTCCATGAGTAGTAAACGTAAGAAGGCTCATGGAGAGAATCCTTATGATTTCTTTGTGTAGTTTTCCTGTAACCTTAGCCTAGCCTAGGATTCCCCTGCCTTGGGTGGATCTTAGTCCTAGCTCGGGGGTGACCCACTGTTGAGGATGATGAGAAGTGAAGTCTAAGGTTGGGAGGTTCATGGAAGGTATGGATGTGGTTGGTGGAGTTACTACAGTTTCAAAGATAAGTATATGCATGTGTTTAATTTCAATTAAAATGCATGTCTATGATGCTTGCAGTATTATCATGTATTTCATTGCAATTTTTTTTTACTGTTGATTTCATTAATTTTGTATGTTAGTAGTAATTATATGTTTACTCTATTAACCTGGTTAGATTCATTTAAATTCATGCTACATAAGTATGAGAATGTTTCTGCGTAGTAGCATTGCTCAGCCTATGGGTGGCCAAGGATGTTACAATATGGTACCAGAGCCCAAGGTTTCAACCCTGAGCCTGGATGGACCTCATAAGTGGTCTTTGGACCCAAGGTATCAAGTGGAAATTATGTTGGAGGAACCAATTTCGAACCTTAAATCATTGTTGATTAGAAAGGAGTTACTTGGCCATGTTACGAAGCTTAGGATGGGTAGTGGTAGAATAAAACCATAACCAGCATGGCATTTGACCACAAAGAGAGAACTCAACACTTGGAGTGTGGGAGCCATAGGATCTGTTCGGAAGGAGAGACCTTTACAACCGTTATATTTGGAGAAGGTGTTGAAAGGATATCTGGAAATCCTTTCAGGAGTTTGACTATCGAAAAAATCAAGGTGTGCTAAGGTGCAAACTTTCAAAACCTGAAACCCCAAAAACCCATGAAGATCTATACCGTAGATCTGGGAAAAAGATATCATTCATCGGATCAACTAGAAGAGAAGAGAGTAATTTTAGGATTTTGTTTGTTGGGAGAAGTGGGATGTGTTGATGCACAAAATCCTGAAGCCCAAAATCATGAAATCCTAAAGAGTTGAAATAGTGGGTTAGGTTGACGTCACTTGGATGGATGTGGATCCACATGATCTATGCCACGTGTCGGTGGACCCAAAGGAAAAGTAGACACATTAGGGCCAGATGACATCACCTGAGGTAACCTAGACCTTCTTAAGTATACCACATGTCACCACCATGGTTGGTGACAACTGTGTTGTGAGCCCAGTGGCTAGAAAGGTCAGAAGTTTGGAAGTCGGGGGTTGGAGAGGGAAGTGAGTATGAGAGCCTCCAAGACCTGAAACCTCAAAGTTCCTATTAGATAACCTTGAGATATAGTGCTTCGTCATGAGCCTTGGTTGCGTGGGTTGGGAAACTGAGAGAAAAGGGATAAGGCCTAAGTGCACCACAGAGTTGATTAGAGCTTGGAAAATTCATGGAATCTAAACGTTTTTTTGAATCAAGTTGTTTATGAATGTTGTGGGAATTGTTAAGGAATAATGACTTGACAAATTCTGGCTGTCTACACATTGTGATGTATAAGTTCAACAAGTACCAAAACTAGATATACATTCCACTGAGTGAAAAAGAAATGGAAAGAGCATGCATTGCTTCTAGTTCTGAGGATGAAGCAAAAGGAATGGATGTTCATTTGGGAGTTGAAGGATCGAACTCCAATGAACATGGGCAGGAGATAGATAAGGAAGGAAACATGAGGAATATATTTGAAGGATTTCAAAAAGATTCCCAAACTCGTCGAGAAGATAGCAGAAAGCTCAGAAAAGTTCGAGAAAAACAAGGTGAATTTAACATAAAGTTTTTAAAGAGTTTCGAGAGAATATAAAAGAAGTTGGAGAAGGAGAGTGAATTGAGTAGAACAAAGAGTCACCAGACTTCTGAGGGAAGAATGTCAAGGAGTGTTGGTARACACCCTCATCACTCTCAAGGTCGCTCCAAGAGAAGGACACATAGAATCTCAAGTCMATCTCCTACCAGAAATCACAAAAGATCTGGAGTGGACGAATTGAAGGGAGAGATGAACAAGATTAAGCCTCCTACGTTTGATGGAGAACACTAGAAGGAGGAATATGCCAAAACATGGTTTCTTGGTATGAGGAAATAATTCCAACTACATAATTATTCCTCTCACATTGAAGGAAGAATTGCGATGTATCAAATGAAAGGAAAAGCATCCATGTGGTGGGATCAACTTGTGCATGTGCAACACATTAGAGAGAAAGATATCACTTGGAAGGAATTCAAGTGGTATTTGGAGAAGAAGTATTTGACTAAGAGATATTATGACAAAAATATGAAAGAGTTCTTTGAACTCAAGCTAGGAAGCATGACCATTGATGAGTATAAATGTAGGTTTTTGTAATTGCTAAAGTTTGTTCCATTCATCAAAGAAGAAACCATCAAGATTCAAAGGTATCTAAGTGGATTTCCACCTTCCATTGGGGACAACATCCAATATGATGACTCAAAAACCATGGAAGAAATGATAAGAAGAGATAAATGATTATATGAGCATCAAAGAGAAAAGCCTACCTTTGACTAGGCTTGGGATGACTAGAGGCAGAAGGGAAACAAAACTCCCTTTTTCAAAAATATTCCTGAAGGAAAACCATCATTTAGAGAGATGAGAATGGATGAAGTAGGGGAACAAAGGAAAGGAGAAATGCCCATTCAGTGTTGGAGCTGTCAGGGAAACCATAAGTACAAATATTGTCCCCACAATAATGGCAAAGTGAGAGTTGTCCATAATGTCTAGCAAGATGAAACAGTGGAGGAAATGGGTAGTAGAATACCAAGGATCTACGCAGCCCTGGACAACAAGCAAGTTGAATATCATTCACACATGATTGAAGTAGAAGGTGTGATTAACAACCGACCATTTACTATTTCAATTGATTCAGAGCTAGCCATAGTTATGTAGATCCTAGATTGGTGAAAAATTTTCATTTTTCAAGAAGAAAACATGAAAATTCTTGGTTTGTGCAGCTGGCTACAGGGACCAAGAGGAAAGTCACTGAGTTGGTTAAGTCATATCCTGTGGACACGAATGGACTGAGCATAAACGCTGAATTGAATGTTATGCCTTTAGTTTCTCATGATTGTCTAACTGGGATGGATTGGTTGGAACAACACCATGCCATATTGGATTTTTATAACAAGGCATTCAATTGCCTGGATGAGGAAGGAAATCAAAAAACAGTCCAAGGATTTCCTGGAGCTATTGCTATCAGAGAAATCTCAGCAATGCAGCTGAATAAGTGCTATAGAAAAGGATGTCAATTATTTGCAGCCCATGTAGAGGAAGAATCTACGGATAAGGTGTCAAGTATTGGAGATCATGTGGTACTAAAGGAGTTTGAAGATGCATTTCAAGAGGTACTTGTGTTACCCCCTAAGAAAGATATTGATTTCTTTATAAATTTGATGCCTGCAACAACTTCAATGTTGAAAGCTACTTACAGAATGAGTATGCTAGAGCTGAAAGAGTTGCAATTGCATCTTGAAGAGCTTCTGAAGAAGGGGTACATATGCCCAAGTGTGTCACCTTGTAGTTCCCCAGTCTTATTCATGAATAATAAGGATGGGAAGTTGAGATTGTGTATCGATTTTAGACATTTAAACAAATTAATTATTAAGAACAAGTATCCTTTGTCGAGGATTGATGACCTCTTCAATCAGTTGAAGGATGTGAAGATATTTTCGAAGATAGACCTCAGATCGGGATATCACCAAGTAAGGATAAAGGATGAATACATCAGCAAGATCTCCTTTAGAACAAGGTATGGTCATTATGAGTTCATAGTGGTGCCATTTGGATTGTCAAATGCACCCATTGTTTTTATGTGCTTGATGAATGGTGTATTTAAGAACTATCTAGACAAGTTTGTCATAGTCTTCCTGGATGATATTTTGGTGTATTCCAAGTCGGAGGAAGAGCATGAGAAACATATTAAGATGGTGTTGCAGGTGGTATGAGAGCACCAACTATATGCCAAGCTGAGCAAGTGCTCATTTTATCATGAGCAGATCCATTACTTGGGGCATATTGTCTCGAAGGATGGGATAGTTGTAGATCCTAAGAAGATTGAGCCCATTAGAGGATGGTCAATGAAAAATAACGAGACAAAAGTTAGATCTTTCATGGGATTAGTTGGTTATTATATAAGGTTTATCGCATGGTTCTTGAGGATAGCTCACCCTATCACTTCCTTGCAAAGGAAGGAGAAGAAGTTTCAGTGGATAGAGAATTGTGAGAAAATATTTCACCAAATGGAGCAACTGTTAACTAGTGCTATAATCCTAAGAATTACAGATCCAAATGAAGACTTTGTCTTGTGTAGAGATGCATGCAAAGAAGGACTAGGAGGAGTCCTTAGTTGGAATGGATTCATAATTTGTTATGAATCTAGAAAGTTGAAAGAACATGAAAGGAACTATGCAACTCATGATTTGGAGTTGGCAGCCATACTACACTCTCTAAAGAAATGGAGGCATTACCTCATGGGAAGGAGGTTCAAACTGAGGATAGACAATAATGGCCTGAAGTACTTGTTTGATCAGCCAAACTTGAACACTACACAAAGTAGGTGGCTGGAATTTATCTGTGAGTACGATTTTGATATCAAGCATATCAAAGGGAAGGAGAATAAAGTGGTTGATGCAATCAACATGAGAGTACATGAATTGCATGCTACAACCATTAGCATGTACCAAACTGATATTAAAAGCATAATTTTGGAGGTTGCATATACATATTTGCAGTATAGGGATTTGGTAGCAAAGCTATAGCAAGGTAAGATGCCATAGAAAGTGGAAAATTATAAATTGGAAATCGACATAACACTTCTATACAAAAACATAATTTATGTGCCTAATGTCCAGGACTTGAAACATATGATTTTGCATGAAATGAATAATGTGCCTTACGCAGGGCACCCTAGATATTAGAAAACCATGGCAGCAGTCAAGAGCCATTACTTTTGGCCAAGTATGAAGAAAGAGATCATTGGATACACAACCAGAGGTATGGAATGCCATAAGGTTAAATATGAGCATAGGCACCCAACAGGGTTGCTGCAACCTTTACCCATTACTGAGAGGAAGTGGGAAGTAGTGACAATGGATTTCATCAAAAGATTGCCCAGAACAGTCTAGCAAAATGATTCAATCATGGTGGTGGTGGACAATCTTACGAAATCTACCCATTTTATTCCATTAAAGACTAATCACAAGGTAGTGGATGTTGCTGACATTTTTATGAGGGAATTAGCACGATTGCACGATATCCCCAAGACAATTGTGTCTGACAGAGACTCGAAATTTACTTCAAATTTCTATAAGGGGTTGTTCAAAGTATTCAGAATGAATCTAAACTTTATCATAGCTTATCATCCTGAGTCTGATGGGTAGATAGAGAGGGTGAACATAGTAATAAAGGAAACACTAAGCATATATGTGATGAACAACCCATCGAAATGGGAAGACTGCCTCCACTTGGTAGAATTCGCCTATATTAATGGGTATCAAGCATCATTGAAAATGAGCCCATTTGAAGAAATTTATAGAATAAAGTGAAATAATCCAGTAAGCTAGGATAATCTAGTTGATAGGGCAGTAGTTAGGCCAGAGTTTCTCAAGGAAATTGAAGAACAAATGCTAAAAATTAAGCAGAATTTAAAAGCTACCCAAGATAGGTAGAAAATTTATGTTGATAAGAAAAGAATCCATAGAGAGTTTAAAGTGGGTGATCGTGTTTTTCTTAAATTAAAAGCTAGTAGAAGTTCCCTAAAGCTGGGAAACTATGCCAAGTTGGCAGCCAGATTTTGTGGGCCATTTGAAATTCTAGAAAGGATTAGGCCAGTTTCATATATGCTTGCATTACCTACATCCATGAATGTACATAATGTGTTTCATGTTTCATTACTTAAGAAATATATACTTGATGTTAATCATGTAATTGATTGGAATGTGATTCAGGTGGAGCAAGAAGGTATACTGTAAGTGCATCCTATACACATATTGGACCGGAAAAGAAAGCAGCTCTAGAATCAAGTGATAAGCCTTGTAAAGGTCCAGTGGACCTAGTACAGTCTTGAGGATGCAACATGGGAGCATGAGCATGCTATGCAGGTAGAATACCCACATTTTTGTGAAGATTTTGAAAATCTTGTTGATGTTGTGTGAAAGTTGCACTAGGGATAGTGAAAAAATAAGGGGAGGGGATTGTAATATCCCAAGGACGAGTCATGTTTTAATCATGTTTGTAGGTTGGTGAGCCAAGTATTGATAAGATGGTAGGCTTATCTGTTTATTAGGCTGGAGAGCCTAAGTATTAAGAAAAAAACCCTAATTTTGTATATGTAATATGAAGACAATTAATAAATATTAAACATCGTTGTGTGTAGATCGACTAAGAAGAAATAGTGATGGGGGAATAAGATTCCACAAGGTAGGTAAGGAAAAAGGGGTTGAAAGTTTGGAAAGATAGGCTAAGTGTTGAGCCTAGGGGCTAATATTAAGGGCTTAAGTCCTTAGGAATAATAATTTATTATTATTCCAAAAGCTATATGAGGTGTACATTTTTATCCTAAGTCCTAGGAGGGGAAACACATGCAGCTCCAGGTGTGAAAAAGGGAATGCATGTAGCTCCAAGAAGACAAGTGTCGACCTAGGCACATGCGGTTAAAGGATGAAGTGTCAGCTAAGTCAGGGGTTCATCCTCCATTCTTCCATCGACTGTATAAACTCAGGAATTTTCGTCTGATTTCTCCATACGTACCCTCACATATCTCTGAAACCCAAACCCTGTGACATTATATTGTGAATTATATACACCCTCTGTCTGAGTTGTAGAGTCTGTGTTAAAGCTCTATGTGAACTTCTTGTCACACACCCTGCAAATCGGTGTACCTGAACCATGTTATGTTTGAGTAGCTTGTTGTCATTTCTGGGTTCCACACCTCATTTTCCTGTTGTTGTTGTTGTCACCTGTGACTTAGCCAAACACTATTATTATTGTTTTTATCTTGAACTTGAAGGAATTGAATTAGAAATTCATGGAAGAACTGGATTTCTAGACCATGGTAGAAGAGGCAGGTTGTCAGGCCTGTGAGCAAATCTCTCTAGGTGAGAGAGTCTGTTGGTAAGTGTTTTTCTCTCAGAGAGAGTCCAACACCAGCTATGGATCTCTGAGAGTTCATGATATGTCTTGTTTTCTATACCTAGAGAGGGAGGTGAAGAACAGATGGACTATTCTTGTGAAGGTGTATACTCCTGGGTGGAACAGGCATGTGGGGAATGAGAGTCCATGAGTAGTGGGCATAAAAAGCCTCATGGAGAGAATCCTTCTGATTTCTCTGTGTAGTTTTCCTATAACCTCACTCTAGCCTAGGATTCCCTTGCCTTGGGTTGAGCTTAGTCCCAGCTCAGGGGTGACCCACTATTGAGCATGATGAGCAGTGAGGTCTAAGCCTGGGAGGTTCATGGAAGGTTTGCATGTGGTTGGTGGAGTTACTACAGTTTCAAATATAAGTATATGCATGTGTTTAATTTAAATTAAAATGCATGTCTGTGATGCTTGCAGTATTATCATGTATTCTGTTGCAATTATTTTTACAATTGATTTCATTAATTTTGTATGTTATCAGTAATTATATGTTTACTATGTTAAGCCACTTAACTTCATTTAAATGCATACTACATAAGTATGAGAATGTTTCCATGTAGTAGCGTTTCCTGGACTGTGGGTGGCTGGGGATGTTACAGTTTTTCCTTTCCTTAAACTTGTATTGACACTTATACTTGTTGCAAGAACACTTTTACTTTGTCATATAACTTCTATCTTGCCTTGTCATTGAACCTTGTCACTTGAGCCATCTTTAGATGAGGTCTTAGCACCTGTGGGATACCATTCATTAATTCTAAAGTATCTATCTTGTTGAGTATCCTCCAACCATTCATTAATTCTAAAGCATCTATATTGTTGAGTATCCACTGTTAGCACTCTGTAATTTCCTAGGCTGAGGGATAAATTGATGAAGGTAATTGTTTCAACCACTTGGAGTCTTGGATCTAGCCATCCAAGACTCAGAGAGGGCTCTCTCTGTATGATTTATCTTGGTTTAGAATAGGATATTAAGCTAGTTATGATGGATTAGGATTTGGTTTTTTCAATGGTTTGGTTGGAGCATGAGAGGAGGGACCATTGGGTGATGGGGTCTACACTTAAAATATATGATTCACTCTCAGATCTAGACAAAACTCTTACACAGGGAAAGGTAGTGGAAATGTTGGATTGAATTAAGTTTTAATGGTGTTGGTTGAGGAAGAAATATGGGAGGAAAAATCCAAGCAAAGGAGCATTAAAGATCTCCTAAACTGAGCTTTTAGAAGACAAACATAAAGATTACCAAAAGATCAGATGCAGAGTATTTCATGAATAAATTTTGCTCTATTAATAGATCGTTAACATCCACTAAGCCTTTTTGGTGTCATCAATAAAAGTGTTATCCAATAAGCCTTTTTAGTATCATAGACCCTAAATATCATCACTAGGGTTGCATTTCCTTCATCAGCCTATCTACATCAATTCCCAAGCCTAATCTTGGGACTTTAATGCCTCTTTCTATCCTAACGAATTTCATACACCTCTCATTCACTTGATTATACAAAGGTGTATGAAAATGAGAGGTACAAATGGATTTCGTAAGAAGAGTGAAGACCCTCAAGTTATGAAGAATCCAATTTCATAAAAGAGACCTTATTATAAAAGGCCAATTAGGGAAGTATTGAACAATGTGTCAAGAATTAGGAAATCCTTGTTGAACTCTTAAAGTTCTTCAAGAGCATGTTTTGACATATCCATTGTCTGAAAGAAAATAAGAAGCAAATGAAGGTATAACACAAGTTCTAATAAGGCTAATTATGGAATTGGAGGGGGTGTGACTATGGGTGTAAATATATTACATACCATTCAAATCAAACTTTGATCAATCATTTTTATAATTTATCGTTGTAATATTTCAATTTTTTAATGCATATATTTCATTTTTTATTATTTATTTTATGATATTACAACAATATTTCATTTTTTTAATGTTACAATTACTTTCATAACTTTTGTTGATTAATTTACTATGTCAACATCTGTCCAGGGTGACCTTGGAAAATCAGACGCTACATCTATCCAGGGTAACCATGGAAATGCATCTGTTGTGCCTCAGCAGGTAAATGTTAAATATAGTAACAACTTAAGACTACAACAACTAAATTTATAAAATTTCATTGTTTATTTTTTGATATTACTACAATATTTCATTTTTTTAATGTTATGGGTGAATTTCATAACTTTTGTTGATTGATTTATTGTGTCAACATCTTTCTAGGGTGACCATGGAAAATCACACACTATATTTTTCCATGGTGACCATGGAAAGGGACCCATTGTGCCTTTGCAGGTAAATGTTCAATATAGTAATACCTTATGACTACAATAACTAAATTTCTCAAATGTTAAAGTTCATCTCATTAATTTTGTTCATTAATGTAGTGGCATGGTCACCATGGGAAGGCACCCACTCGTAGTAGATTAGATAAGGTTGAATGTGGGAAGTCACTGTCCACACAACAACATCAGGTAACTTTTAGTGCTTAATGATAACTAAATTTGATTACAATATCTAATTTTTGTTTATGTTAATATTATTTTAATTTCATTTATTGTTTCATGTTTTTAGTCCAGCACAATCAATTTGGATGATGAGGATCTTGAGGATGAAATATTTTATTCCACTGACCCAACAACAACTATCATGAAGGAATTGAAGAAGGAAAACATAGAATATCTAACTTTGTTTCACAAAATACCCCTGACACGAGAGGACTGGGCAAGAATTGCAAAGCTACAAAATCTAATAACTAATTTTGGGGTAAGTGGCATCTTCACATATTTTTATTAGTTATAAAAATTTCATATCTGTTCTTTTGTTTTATATTTTCTGTATGATTTGATAAAGTAAATTTTTCCATTTGTAGGAGTTTTTAAACCCCTTGCCCTGAGAACTTGTCGAGCCTCCAACTTTGATAGGTATCAGTGATGATCGAATGAAACAAAAAAGTCAAAAAAGCAAAGTACAAATGAGGCTTTTTGACCCTCCCAAGGTTCCCCTCAAATCCATTGATGAGCACACTGATGTTGACTGACATGACTTGCTAGAGCATGATGAGATGGAGCATAGGACTCCACATGACTCCATAGATGAATGTATTGTAGATGGAGAGGAAGCTATTCATGGAGAAACACAAATTAAAAGAATCATAGCACTAGATCTCAACTTTCTGGTGGATGACGCATGTGTTCCGATCAAGATTCAGAACATTGCAGGTAATTTTTAATTAATTGATTAATTTTTATCATGAATTGAAATGGACATTTGTTGAGATTATTATAAATTAATGGAGAAAACGTTTCTGCAAGAAACAATGTTTTCTACAAAATCTTGAATGACAAAGCATTGGAGTTGTTTTTCCCCACCATTCTCACACTGTGGAATACCCGAGATAGAAAAAAGAAAGATGAATTGATAGGCCACATGGTAAACTTGTTTGACAATATGTTCAACAAGAAAGTGGTTACAAAGTTAGTCGGAAAGAATTTAAAATATACCAGGGCCCAATATAGATATAAATTGCAATAAGACCTCAAGAATAAGTTCCCTCCCATGGTTCTAGAGAAAGAGTGGAATTCCCTGATAGAGGATGCAAAGGAGAACTTGTTTATAAAACAAGGAAGACATGCATGACCTGGTAAAGCAAGGTACAACACATGTCATCTTCTTATTGAAATATGCTCATTTATGTTTTTCTTTCTTCTTTTAAGTAACAATTCCGATATCTAGTTTTTTCAAAAAATCCATATATAGGCTACCTGACACCTCCAATGAAACCAAGGATAGAATGGCAAAGAATGGGGAGCATAAACTAGGCCAGGGTGGAATTGGAAAACTAAAAGCCCAAATTGTAAGAATTAAGTAATTAAGTGTAGTGAACATTTATTTAACAGTAGTGAACAAATATATGTTTTTGTTATTGGTAATTTTAACGGTGTTATGCATTGCAGTTAAATATGTTCCAAACTGCTTCCACCAAGGAGGACCTAAATCTTGGTTACCAACATGGTTTTAAACATGCAAATGCAGCTAAATAAAATGAATAAGGAAACCACAATAGCATGCTTGTAAAGTCTATTCATATTTTATTATATCACCCTTAACTAAGTATTTATGTTTGTTTTCAAGCAACAGTGCAAACACATCATTGAATCTAGTGATATTCAACAGACACCAATTCATACTAGGGAGCACATGTCCAATGATAGTTGGGAGGAGAGTACCCATTCCGGTATGCATGCTTCAGAATTAGAAATATTTATTGTGATTGTAGATATTTATTTCCTCATTTATACTTATATATTATCTTCTTTAAATGGAAGATCATGTACCTCAGTAGGGTGAACTGTGAGAGGAACCAAGTGGACAAGAAATTAACAGACTAACTGTCACATCTACATAGATAGGTAAAGAGAAATATTGTAATGTTAATCAAAATAATGAAATAGTTATTTCAATTATATTTCAACATATAGATATGATCATTTTCGTTATCGTAGTTGACACCCCTGCACAACCGCCTCCATGCCCTTCTCAACAACATACCATAACTATGGTACATGAGATAATGGAAACACAAAAAATAGATGGATAGGGCATAGGAAATAGAGTTTCAAAGGATGATTATGATACCCCAATCATCAATTTTATAAATGTAAAAAAACATAAATCAAAGAAAAACTAGATGTATAAATTCATGACTTGTATTTGGATGTTTATCGATGTTGCTAGTATGAAACATTGTTTATATGAATCACAAAATTATTCTTCAATGTTTATATGTTCATATGTTTTGATGACATATGAGCTATTAACTGGTCGCAACATATGTTTTGATGACAAAACCATTTTTTGGGTATGGGAAATTGAGAGCGATATGGGAGGGGGGGGAGGGAACATATGAGCTTCCACCTTCATGTGGTTGGCCTTGTTCAGTAAAAAATAACCTATTCTCAAAACAAAGAGAATCTCATTAAGGTATTTGACCAGTTAATTTTTTTCTAGAGTATTTTACCTAACTAAATGCATGTTTATTTTCTTATATATTAGTTACTCATATAAAGAATTTGTCTTTTATGATTCATGTAGGTCTTGGTGATGGAAATGCATCTCGTGGACAACTCTTATTAATTTTTATGGGATAATGGATCCAGTGAAAGGACAATGATAAGGTAAGGGTTTTGACATGTTTTTTAAAGTATAGAACTTAATGTAGAACTTATGGAGACATAGAAATGTAAAAATACAATTTTGATTATTGTTATGATATTTATATTTTCTAGGACATTACTAGCATCAAATTAATGTATGAGACCCCTATGTTTGTGGGATGCATGGAGGCTTTATTCATTGTCCCACAAACAAGTGGGTATCATACATCAATTTGGTGTCTCTCTAGGTTGTGACCTATCAATATATTTTTTAGATATAAGTAATTTTAGAAGTCGATATGCAATAATATATAAACACATAAACATATTTTGATCAACCATTGAAACATTGCACCCACAAATATACTTTGGCATGCTTTTAGGACCATTTATCTCCCCATGTATATTTTGAATCTTTTAGGGGCCAAAGGGTAATTCTTAACTTATCTTCCTTGATTTTTATATTCCTAGATATTCATAGGTGAAAAATGTAAAAAGATTATTAGTATCAGTCAACTCATGGATATTTTGTTTTTTCAAATAATATCAAACCAAAAAATTTTACACAAGTTGAGCACTCTAAAAATCACCATGTTGAACTTTCTAATTTCCCAATTCAAAGAAAATGAGATGAATGGTCGATGGATCACCAAATTATGGGATCTTCAGGCCCATATTGTAGTTGATATGGTAATTTTATGGACTAAAGCCTAAAATACTTGTAAAATTAATATGGTGAATATGAAACATCTTGGGTTATGCATATTGAATTTTACGAGTAATTGAGTTCATGAGTTTATGTGATATACATTGGCTTAGCTTTTATCTTTTATGAATTTATGCATGCTTGAGGTTTTGATCTAATGATTGGTACGAGATACCATAGAGGATAATGGATATGAGGAGGAGTAATATCCCCCATAAGAATAACCTATACCTAAACCAACACCACCTTATCCTAAAAGGATAGAAGCTAGTAATGCTTACATAAACCTAGAGGATTACCTCTTAGGTGAACTCAAAACCCTATTTGTTGATATCCCTCTCCTCTAGGATATTAAGGATGTTCTTATCTACAAAAAAATCATAAAATAAGAATGCATTAAGAAGCTAGGAAGGAAAAGGAAAGATTCTCCTACAGTCAATGTGATAGGACAACCTGCAAATCTTATGTAGGAAAAACATTTGTTCCTATATACTTATATCTAAGGATCCCTATTGTAGATATCTACATAATAAAATATTTGATTTTGAATACTCTAATAGACCTAGGGGAAGATATCAATGTTATGAAAAAGGAAACTATGCTTGTACTAGACCTTAGATAACTATTGAGACACACACTTACTATAATACACAATCTATCAGATAGATCAACTATTAAACTGAAAGAGTCTTACAGGATGTAAAATGTCCATTGAATCATGGTAGTACCCAATATATTTTATTTTACTTAAAAAAAAATCCAAACTAAATGGGTTTCCCCCCATCTTGGGAAGGCCCTGGCTAGCGAAAATTGACGCATATATTAGTTGTAGGGTAGGAACCATGACCATGAAAATGATCAATAAAAAAATAAACTTGTACTCTACCCCCCTAACAAGCCTTTCATTGGCACTAAAATACCTATGTGGGTAGGACAAGAAGAAGGAGAAGAAACATTTTAGACAACAATTATACCCAAGGAATGAAGTTAAGGTAGTTGGGGGAAGAAGTTAGGGCATGTACAAGTATACGAATATCATAATTTTAACTCGAGGGCATACATTTAGCACATTTTATTTATTTTTTCTTTTTTGTAAAGGAACATGCAAGTTTCCTTAAGGAAAATCATGGGTAATCCTATGAGATGTAGTAGAAAAATTCACAAGCATGTAATAATCTCATAAGAGAGAAAAAATTGGAGAAATGAAAACTTGCTCAATGATCAATAACTAGCCAACAAGATGCATATGGGTAAAGGTGACCCAAATAAATCATAACAATAGGCCAATGACCATCATTTTCGAATCAAACAATATCAAACCAAAACATTTGAGATGATTTGAGCACTCTAAAAATCACCATGTTGAACTTTCTAATTTCCCAATTCAAAGAGTATGATATAAATGGTTGATGGATCACCAAATGATGGGATCTTGAGGCCCATATTGTAGATGATATGGCCTTTTTTGGACTAAAGCCTACAATAATTTTAAAAGTAATATGGTGAATATGAAACATCTTTCGTTATCGATATTGAATTCTATGAGTAATTGAGTTAATGAGTTTATGTGATATATGTTGGCTTAATTTCTATTTTATATGAATTTAAGCATGCTTGAGGTTTTGATCTAATGATTGGTACAAGTAGGTCAAAATGGTGGTCTCCATCGAATTCCACATGAGAGAGGAGGGGAATTATTCCCCCTCTCTAATCTCTAAGGGACAAAAAAATTCAAACAACTCAAGTCACTCAATAAGACAGATGCTCATTTGATTTTTTTATTGAGGGAATTTTGTAACATCCCGCTCTGGCGCACTGAGACCACTTATTATTTGAGGACACTTTCTCACAAGTGATATGCACCCTTTTTGACATTAGACCTATTATATTTGATTATGATGTGATTCACAGATGACATGATGTGTTACTATTTGATTAGACGGGTGCTATTGACTCAGTTTGATTGAGTGTGTAGGGTTTTTGACCTTGAGGATGCAGAGGCATCAGTAGAACCCCTTGGACACCGGACTGAGTCAGGGAGTGTGCTTTTGGGTTGATATGTTTATTATGATGTTTCATTTGATTTATGATTTGATGTTGACATTTATGACATGATTATTGGTGATACAGGCTGACGATAGCTTGCCGACTTGACTCACATATGGAGTAAAGGGTCCACACATGATTGCAGAGAGGTTGAGGGAGAGGGGTGGACAACATCCCTGCCACTGCCTGCTAGCACTGCCCTCGTGGCTCGAACTATAGGTTAACGATTACCTAGTTCGAGAGGACCCACGATGCCGTGAGGGCTGACTGCGACAGTCGCTCACGATGATTCTAAGGGGCGCGCAATAAGGTGGGGGCCTTATTCCTTAGAGCCCTTAGTCTCCTACTAGTTCACCTGGCGGAGTATTGACTCCAGGGGTTATAGAGGTCTACCAATCAGTTTAGTCGGTGAGTGGCACCCTTGGAGCACGTGGTGCATCCTGAAGGGCACATCGCCAAAAGAAATTCCAGAGGTGAGTGGCACCCTTGGCGCACATGGTGCGACCTGAAGGGAACGTCGCGGTAAAGGTGGTTGATGGAGTCAGCCTAATTAGCCCTAAGTTTTCAGCACCTGAATAAAACCTTAAGCATTACCCTTAACTAGTCGTCGCCTAGCTCAGAATCTAAACCCTAAGCCTAAGACCTTCAAGAAACCGGGGGGAAATTTTAGTGTGGCCTTAATAATTTAAAATTAAAAAAAAAGAATGAAAACAAAAACTCAGACCGTCACCCTCTCTTTATCCTTGTCCACTTAATTAAACTATCCTCCTCGCCTTGATCTTCCAGTATCCATCTTCCTTTACTTTTGCAGCTCACTTTCACTAAATCGCCAGCCCTCCCCGTAAATCCTCTTTATTCATTTTGTAAAACATTACTTTTCCCCTATACTGTTTCGCCATCGCCTTAATCTCTCTTTAATCCTAATTATACAAATATATTAATGGTAAATTAAATAATGAATGCATGCTTCCTAATAGAAAAAATGAAAACATAAATATATGTATATTTATATTATGAACAAATTATAAACAAATGAAGTTAAGCATGTGAATTATAAACAAATTATAAAAGTTATATTTATATTATAAACAAATTTAAAAAAAGATAATGAGGAGCTCTCATACCTTTGAATTTTTGAAAAAGAAAAATAAAAATGAATTATATAAACGATTTAAACTAAAAAAGGAAAATTAAGAAAGTCAAAAGAGAAAAGGGGGGAAAACCTAAGTAAAAAGAGAATTAGGGTTTGAGGGGATAAAGGGATGGGAGAGGGGAAAAGAAAGGGGATTTTTGGCTGAGATTGCATGGCTATTGCTAGGGGAAGAGAGATTGACTGATTTTCTGGTAGGAGTTGGGAAGCCTCAGCACATTTTGAGTGGTAGCTCAGCCTTGGAGGCGAGCTGAGGAGCTAGTTACTCTCTGGTTGTGTGTGGTCCCTTTGCGGCTCGGGGGGAAGTGCCCCTAGCATTTGGCTGGGAGGTACCGGTGGGTTCTTCGCGGTCGACAAGCAGGAGATGGAGCGGCAGGAGCACCAGATTCATTGCTGCAAGCGAAGGGCATAGGTATGCTTTCATTATATGGTAGAGGGTATTAGGATTTATGCAGATCCGCTTACTTATGGAAAGGTAGAATGAGTGGTTTATCATTGTGTTCTGAAATTTGTTGAAACGGATATTATTGTATTCTGAAATTTGCTAAAATGAATATTATTGTGTTCTGAATTTGTTGAAATCGCTATCATTGGTCTCCCAGGAGTGGTATGTATGTGTTAGCATTTGTGTTCTAGTATTTATCTGAGATTGTTATCGTGTATTCTGGCCATAGATTTCCATTATCTTCTCCGTTTGTAAACCCCAGGCTGTCAAGGGATCCTTGTCACCAGCGTTGACCTTCTCGTAACCGGGATCCATTACCTTCCCGGGGAGAACCCATCCTCTAGCTATCTTCGGGAATGGATACGTTGCTTTCTGTCTTGGAAGGTGTCTATCAAACAGTTGAATGTAACACTCGGCTCACTCTAGATTGATCCCCTGCGGTAACGGAAATCCCTCAGTACTAATACCTGTCACGGTGAGGCACTCAGGCCTTAGCGACTCCTTCTGCGTTCCTCCTGTAACCTTTCCTGGGCGTTCCATGAAATACAAAGGGGCTTAGGTCAAAAATTCAGTCTCCCCCTTGCCCTTCCTCCGACCGCGGTCTTGGGTGAGATCCCTCCAGAGAAATATACCCATGAATAATCGAAAAAGGGGACGAGGGCTGCGTGAGGACGGAAAGGAACCCCTGGACACTATCACGAAAGGGAATGGACCTCACGGCCTCTCATCTCTGTCCTAGTTGAAGGCCGGCAGTAAACTTTGCAGGGAAGGCTCCTTAGCGAAGAGAACTGGGTGGGAACTCTACCACAGTACCGTCGACTACTCTAATAGTTTTTCTTTGGAAAATCGGATGATGTTCCCGTTTCAACGTAGTTGAACCTATATTATAATACATTAGGGTTAATGCTATTACTTTAATATTGGCGGACATTATCGATTTGTTGTACAATAATAAGGTAGCCTTAATCACGCAAATCTCAATTATAATAGTTTCTCCAATGTTTAAAATTGTTTCTCTCTTATTAAATAGTACCCGAACAAATCGTATATTATACAATTCTACATGGATCATAGGGTTCACGAATCTCAGTTATATTGTAGTTTAATGAGCAATGGTTTTTTTATAATGTAAATGAAGTGTGGATTTTGGTTTGGAAGCTTATGAGTGTAAGGAAATTCTTATAAATGTAATTCACCTTTTGCATGTAAGAAAATTTTATATAGATTGATAATAGAGAGGTGAATGACAACCATAACATAACGGTTGGAAGTAAGCGACCTCCCTCTCAATTCTTTAATTCGCTTTTAGGAGGTTGTGCCCTGTTAAATTTTCCATCGATTGCTAACCCAGGCGCAACGCTGTTGTAACCTGCGCATACCTCATTACCCTCGATCCACTCAACAGATCACTGACACAGTGGCGGTGTCATTGCCTTCTTAAAGCTGCGGCTGTCCACCAGTTGGGCTTTAGGTGAAGCGACTTAAATCGGTTCCAGCTACCTGCCAGTAAACGCCCACCGACAAGAAAATTGAAGCGCCCTGTACATGCCAATTAATTGCTGTGAGTTATTAAATTTCTTATTAATTAGACCGGGACTTTAATGTTATTCGAATGAACACTTGAGTTATAAGTTTTGACTTAGATGCATAAGGTTAATTGTGTTACTGAAAGGTGAATTAGAATGATGACTTGAGCAAGAAGGTTCCTAGTTAAACGTGAAGGAAAAACCCTAATCTCCCTCGAGCCTGTCGAACGGCCTCCCTTCACACACTATGAACCAATTTAATTATTTCATCGGCTCATTACCCCGAAATCCTTACCTTTTACCCTTAATTAAGGCTGATGTAATAAACTTTATATCCAGCATTGTTTTCGATAAGAATTTACCCTATGCGCAACAGGTATAAGTAAATTTGCTAGAACTTATTTCTATTTTAATTTATAGAGGGGACGGGTGTAATACAAATTAAAAAGAAAGGGGGCTGCGTTTGGTAAATTAGTTCCTTAGTTAGTTAGAATTGCCCGTTTTCCATTAGATTAAACTTTATTACCCTTTTAGGGTTTGTCTTCCCTCATTGGATTATTAGCGAGGTATTAGATGCGCTTACGTAAATTGAATTATATCCATAGCTTAATATACCCTTCTAGGGTTTCTCAATTCTTCATTGCATTGTTAATGATGTATTGGTGCGCTTAATTAATTTTGATTATATCCACAACTTTATTATCTTTTAGTGATGTTCTATTCTTCATTGCCTTGATTAATGATGTATTAAATGCGCTAAATTAAATTTAATTATATGCATAGCTTTATTATCTTTTAGTGTTGTTCTAATCTTCATTGCCTTGATTAATGATGTATTAAATGGGCTAATTTAAATTTAATTATACGCACAACTTATTATCTTTTAGTGGTGTTCTATTCTTCATTGCTTGGTTAATGAGGTATTAAATGCGCTTAATTGAATTTAATTATATCCACAGCGTTATTACCTTTTAGTGGCACTTCTATTTTTCATTGCATTTCTAATGATGTATTAAATGCACCTAATTAAATTAAGTGTTATCCAGAGCTTTATTATCTTTTTAGTGGTCTTCTATTTTTCAATGCATTTTTAAGGGTGTATTAAAGGCGCTTAATTAAATTTAAATTTATCCATAGCTCTATTACCTTTTTAGTGGTATTCTCTATTTTTCCTTTCCTTATCCAGTGGTATTTTACTACGGGTGTTAAATTTATTCATAAGAGCAAGGCTATTGGAGGAAGATTGCATTTATATTTATGAGTTAACGATTCTTGATTAAAACCTAAGCGAATCATTGAATTCAGTACATTGCGCTATTATGGCATTCTCATTTTAGACTCTGGTTAATATTGCTTTAAACATTGAATCATAACTTTTCTTTGTCTTTCTGTGAAGGAGACAATTGAAGCACGCACGTGGATTTAATCATAACTAAAGGGTAAATTCCTCTTTAATTGATAATTTGTCCCAGTGGTTATTTTGGATTGAATTGTTGGGTTCATGGATTAGGAGGGTGTTTTATTTATGACTGAATAATTATAGATTATTTCCCATTGATAAGACATAACTCTTCGTGTTAATTATAGTATATGCATGAGTATTGGAATTCAGACTGTCGCGCTAACTTTAAGTTAAAGGTTAAGGTTGTTGCAAACAAACTTTTAACTAGTCTTTTACTTGTTAAATATGGATCCTTTTTGGTTAAATGATGACCCAGTTGAGAACAGGCTTGCACAATAAGGCCTGGATTGATTAATTTTAGAAGGTACCTAGACGACAATTGATCTATAGTTGCATGATGGAATGGTCTTAAGACTAGGGTAGATTGTAGTCCTTGTCCATCTACGGTGGTACCGGGTAGTAAACCCTTGGGTGTGTAGTATGTTCGAGTCGGGCGAGATACAGACACCTCTTGTAGCTTAGTATTTATGTCTGTGTGTAATTCGGTGGAAGAATCCAGTGCCATATCAAGAGTCGCAGGCTGTTTAAAGGCATAGATACACTCTTGCGACACCCTCTGAGCCATATCAGTAGTCTCGGGCTGTTTAAAGGCACAGTTCCACTACTGCGAATCTACTGTCGGATTCTTTCATTCTGTGACAGTAGTGTGCCTAACCCCTGGTGTCTGTCTCTGCCTATAGCCGCTAGTTTCCCACCCCATGCCCGGGGGCGTTTGCTTCTTGTTGTCACTATGATATGTCGGGTCGTCTTGATTGTGTACGTCTTACTTGCGTCCTGTTGGTTTGAAGGTTCATGTAGAGTTGAGGGGGTTGTTTCTTCTACACATGCACACACACTTTAACACAAAAAAAAAGAAAAAAAAAATCTTCACCAGTTGACTGAGTGGTTGTCCTTAGCTAGGAGGGTTATTACATATGGTATCAGAGCCGGTACGACCCGCGACTTGGGATTCGCTACGGCTTTCGTTGACATGAGTTGATTTTATAATATTATGGATCGAGTTGATTGAGTGCGTGCAAAGGTAATCATGGTTAGAGGACGTCGCGGAGGCAGACGATGAGGTGCTAAGGGAGGAGGCGAGATGCCTCCAGCAGCATCCACGCCTGAGGGGTATAACCCCCAGGGAGGCAAGCAGGTTCT
>JASDQU010738940.1:202140-223650 GCA_032191745.1 Picea mariana
CATGGTTGGAGAATATGGCGATGTGCTTCGCACTTCGCGATTATACCTCCAACATGAAGGTCCACATGGCGGTCTTTCAACTGAAAGGGAGCGCTCTTCTATGGTGGAAGACGCTCCTACTGCAGCTGTACATGGTTGTTGAAGATGCGTCATGGGAACGGTTCGAGGAACGGTTCCAAGAGAGGTATTCTTCAGAGGAATTCATTGAGCGTCAGCACAATGAGTTCAACGCTTTACGACAAGGAGGTCGTACGGTGCTCGAGTATGAGGCACGTTTTATGGTGCTACTCTGGTAAGCTCCGCACCCTAACTTTGAGAATCTTAAGGTCTTCAGGTTCATGTTGGGCCTTAACGGCAGCCCACGTGAAAAGGTTTTATTGTTTGATGCCTCAAACCTTGCACGATGTCGTCCAGAAGGCAGTCGTTCAGGACGAGTTTGGCTTCATAAGAGATGGCTTCAAAAGCCAAACAAAAGGTTGGAGAAAAGGTTGCGGGTTGTGCCCTTAACCTGGGAGAGTTTTCCACGAGAGTCAACTTGTACGTCACGATATTAGGATGTTATGACATCGTGATCGGTATGGATTGGTTGGAAACACATGAGGCGATTCTCAATAGTTAGATGAAACGATTGAGCTTGGTTGATGACGAAGGATAGAGATGTGTGATTGTAGGACAGAACTAGGGAGTTTCCCTGCGGTTTGTCTCTTCCTTATAGTTACGGAAGAGTATGCGCAAGGGGTGCAAACTTTATGTGATCCTCGCGCTCAATGAGAAGGGAGTAGCAGAAGGTCTAGAACACCTTCCGGTGGTGAAGGAGTTTGCGGACGTTTTTCCAGAGGAGTTGTCGGGGATGCCACCGGAGAGGGAACTGGAGTTTACCGTAGACATGAAACCGGGAACCGAACTGATAGCAAGAACGCCTTATCAGATGTCGACCCCAGAGTTACAAGAGTTGGAAAATGCAGCTGAAGGAGTTGTTGGACCTGGGATGGATACGTCCTAGCATGTCACCATGAGGTGCACCAGTTGTTTTCATATGAAAGAAGGATGGATCATGGAGGCTTGCATTGACTACCGTCAACTGAACAAGGCAACGATCAAGAATTAGTATCCCTACCAAGAATTGATGATCTTTTCGATCAAATGAAGGGAGCGACGGTGTTCTCCAAGATCGATTTGCGATCCGAATATCATTAGTTACGGATCAAGGAGGATGACATTCCTAAGACCGCCTTTAAGACGAGATTTGGACATTACGAGTATATGGTTTTGCCTTTTTGGGCTGACAAACGCCCCAGGGGTGTTCATGAGTTTGATGAATGGGGTGTTTCGCGAGTACTTGGACAAGTTCATCCAAGTATTCATTGACGATATCTTGATCTACTCTCGAACAACGGAGGAGCATGATGAGCACTTGCGCTTGGTACTACAAGTTTTACGAGAACACAAATTGTATGGGAAGTTGTCCAAATGCTCTTTTTACCAGTCGAGGATTCACTACTTAGGGCACACCATCTCCGACGAAGGTATCGCCGTAGATCCAGCCAAGGTTGAGGCTATTATGGAATGGCCTGCACCAATGAATGTCACAGAAGTGCACAGATTTATGGGGTTAGCAGGATACTATCGACGGTTTGTCGAGGGTTTTTCGAAGATAGAAAATCTGTTCACGAAATTGCAGAAGAAAAACAAGAAGTTTGTTGGGATAGAGAAATGCGCGGAGGCCTTTTGGAGGCTTAAGGAGTTGCTGACAACCGCGCCAATACTAAAGGTCCCTGACATGGACACAAACTTCTTGGTATGCACTGACGCATCCAAGGAAGGTTTAGACGGAGTCTTGATGCAAGACGGACGAGTTATTGCGTACATTTCGAGGAATCTGAGAAGGCATGAGGAGAACTACGCGACGCATGATTTGGAGTTATTAGCCATCGTATATGCCTTGAAGGTTTGGAGACACTACCTTATTGAATGAAAATTTGAATTAAAGACTGATTATTGTGGACTACAACACATTTTTACACAAAGCGACTTGAACGCGCGACAACGGCGTTGGTCCGAATTGCTTAGCGAATACGATTTTGACATTACTTACATAAAGAGAACAGTGAACCGAGTGGCAGATGCCTTGAGTCGAAGGCCATGCATCTTTTTAGTGTTACTGCTTTAGACAAATCTACGTGAGAAGATTCTCACCTTACAGTGTGATGATGACTAGTACACAGAAGTCAAGGATTTTATCAGACAAAACACAATGATGGTACCACGTTATGAGGGATACTCACTTGATAGAGACGGGTTATTGAGGTTTAGAGGTCGGATTTACGTACCGCCAAACGACGAGTTGAGGATGTTGATCTTGAGCGAGGCTCATAGAGCAGTTTACATGGCTCACCCAAGAGTTACAAAGATGAGGGAAGACCTCAAACCATTATTCTTTTGGAAATGAATGAAGTTTGACGTCGTCAACTTTGTGGCTAGATGCCTCGAGTGTTAGCAGGTAAAGGCTGAACATAGACACCCGGCAGGATTACTTCAACCACATGCCATCCCGGAATCGAAATGGGAAGTTATATCGATGGATTTTATTCTTGGATTGCCACTGACGGCAAGGAGACACGACTCGATTGTTTTAGTAGTAGACACTCTGACGAAGAGTGCTCATTTTATTCCTGTGCGTACGACGTATCAGGCACCTGACATAGCGAGAGTTTTCATCGGTGATATTGTGAGGCTGCATGGTGTGCCTAAAAATATTATATCCGACCGAGGATCAGTGTTTACTGGATGATTTTGGACGAGTTTCCAAGAGGCCTTGGGCACCCAGCTTAACTTTAGTACCGCATATCACTCAGAGACGGACGAACAGACAGAACGTATGAACCAAACCTTGGAAGACATGTTGCGCATGTACGTGATGGACCAACAAAATCGTTGGGAGGAATTCTTGCCTCTAGTAGAGTTTTCTTACAACAACAGTTATCAAAGCACCATTAAGATGGCGCCTTTTGAGTTTCTTTATGGGCGATCGTGTCGGACGCCCTTGAGTTGGGATCGGCTTGAGGATAGGGTCCTGGTGGGACCAGAAGCGATCCAAGAAATGGAAGAGAAGATGAAATCCATAAGACAAAGGATTAAAGAAGCGCAAGANGAGTTCGATCAAGTTTGTAAAGGGAGCTAAACTCTCTCCTAGGTTCGTGGGACCCTTCGAGATTGTGGAGAGAAAGGGGCCTGTGGCCTATCGACTAGCCTTACCTGATTCTTTGAGGTGTATGCACGATGTTTTTCATGTATCTGTTTTGAGACATTATATTAGTGATCCTATGCATGTGATTGACCTGAGTTCCTTGCAGGTATCGGACGAGGGAGCGCTCATGGCTGATCCGGTCCACATATTAGATCATCGCGTTCAACATTTACGACGTCGAACGGTAGATCAGGTCAAGGTCTAGTGGGACAGTTATAGTCCACACTTAGTGACCTGGGAGGACGCAGATGATATGCGTCAGCAGTTTCCATTTTTCTTTAATGTATAGACTTATGATACTATGATTCTTTATTTTTGCATTATACTGAGAAACTTCGGGATGAAGTTTAGACCAAAAGGGGGTGTATGTAACATCCCGCTTTGGCGCACTAAGACCTCTTATTATTTGAGGACACCTGCTCGCAAGTGATCTGGACCCTTTTTGACATTAGACCTATTATATTTGATTATGATGTGATTGAGAGATGACATGATGTGTTACTATTTGATTATACGGGTGCTATTGACTCAGTTTGATTGAGTGTGCAGGGTTTTTGACCTTGAGGATGCAGAGGCATCAGTAGAACCCCTTGGACTCCGAACTGAGTCAGAGAGTGTGCTTTTGGTTTGATATGTTTATTATGATGTTCCATTTGATTGATCATTTGATGTTGACATTTCTGACATGATTATTGGTGATACAGGCTGACGATAGCTTGCCGACTTGACTCACATATGGATTAAAGGGGCCACACACGATTGCAGAGAGGTTGAGGGAGAGGGGTGGACAGCAGCCCTGCCATGGCTCGAAATGTAGGTTAACGATTACCTAGTTCGAGAGGACCCACGATGCCGTGAGGGCTGACTGCGACATTCGCTCACGATGATTCTAAGGGGCACGCAATAAGGCGGGGGCCTTATTCCTTAGAGCCCTTAGTCTCCTACTAGTTCACCTGGCGGAGTATTGACTCCAGGGGTTATAGAGGTCTACGAATCAGTTCAGTCGGCGAGTGGAACCCTTGGAGCACGTGGTGCATCCTGAAGGGCACGTCGCCAAAAGAAATTCCAAAGGCGAGTGGCACCCTTGGCGCACGTGGTGCGACCTGAAGGGCACGTCGTGATAAAGGTGGTTGATGGAGTTAGCCTAATTAGCCCTAAGTTTTCATCACCTGAATAAAACCTTAAGCATTACCCTTAACAAGTCGTCGCCTAGCTCAAAATCTAAACCCTAAGCCTAAGACATTCTAGAAACCGGGGGGAAATTTTAGTGTGGCCTTAACAATTGAAAATTCAAAAAAAAAAAGAATGAAAACAAAAACTCAGACCGTCACCCTCTCTTTATCCTTGTCCACTTAGTTAAACTATCCTCCTCACCTTGATCTTCCAGTATCCATCTTCCTTTACTTGTGCAGTTCACTTTCACTAAATCGCCAACCCTCCCCGTAAATCCTCTTTATTCATTTTGTAAAACATTACTTTTCCCCTATACTGTTTCGCCATCGCCTTAATCTCTCTTTAATCCTAATTATACAGATATATTAATGGTAAATTAAATAATGAATGCATGCTTCCTAATAGAAAAAATGAAAACATAAATATATGTATATTTATATTATGAACAAATTATAAACAAATGAAGTTAAACATGTGAATTATAAACAAATTATAAAAGTTATATTTATATTATAAATAAATTTTAAAAAAAATAATGAGGAGCGCTCATACCTTTGAATTTTTGAAAAAGAAAAATAAAAATGAATTATATAAACGATTTAAACTAAAAAAGGAAAATTACGAAAGTAAAAAGAGAAAAGGGGGGGAAACCTAAGTAAAAAGAGAATTAGGGTTTGAGGGGATAAAGGGATGGGAGAGGGGAAAAGAATGGGGCTTTTTGGCTGAGATTGCATGGCTATTGCTGGGGGAAGAGAGACTGATTGATTTTCTAGTAGGAGTTGGGAAGCCTCAGCACATTTTGAGTGGTAGCTCAGCCTTGGAGGCGAGCTGAGGAGCTAGTTACTCTCTCGTTGTGTGTGGTCCCTTTGTGGCTCGGGGGGATGAGGGGGAAGAAGAGTACCCCTAGTGTTTGGCTGGGAGGTACCGGTGGGTTCTTCGAGGTCGGCAAGCAGGAGCTGGAGCGACAGGAGCATCGGATTCATTGCTGCAAGCGAAGGGCACAGGTATGCTTTGATTATATGGTAGAGGGTATTAGGATTTATGCAGATCCACTTACTTATGGAAAGGTAGAATGAGTGGTTTATCATTGTGTTCTGAAATTTGTTGAAACGGATATTATTGTATTCTGAAATTTGTTGAAATGAATATTATTGTGTTCTGAATTTGTTGAAATTTCTATCATTGGTCTCCCAGCAGTGGTCTGTATGTGTTAGCATTTGTGTTATAGTATTTATTTGAGATTGTTATCGTGTATTATGGCCATAGATTTCCCTTATGTTCTGCGTTTGTAAACCCCAGGCTGCCAAGGGATCCTTGTCACCAGCGTTGACCTTCTCGTAACAGGGATCCCTTACCTTCCCGGGGAGAACCCATCCTCTAGTTGTCTCCGGGAATGGATACGTTGCTTTCTGTCTTGAAAGGTGTCTATCAAACAGTTGAATGTAACCCTCGGCTCACTCTAGATTGACCCCCTGTGGTAACGCAAATCCCTCAGTACTAATACCTGTCACGGTAAGGCGCTCAGGCCTTGGCGACTCCTTCTACATTCCTCTTGTAACCCTGCCTGGGCGTTCCATGAAATACAAAGGGGCTTAATTTTAAAACTTCAATCTCCCCCTTGCCCTTCCTCCGACCGTGGTCTTGGGTGAGATCCCTCCAGAGAAATATACCCACGAATAATCGGAAAAGGGGACGAGGGCTGCGTGAGGACGGAAGGGAACCCCTGGACACTATCACGAAAGGGAATGGACCTCACGGCCTCTCATCTCTATCTCAGTCGAAGGCCGGTAGTAAACTTTGCAGGGAAGGCTCCTTGGCGAAGAGAACTGGGTGGGAACTCTGCCGCAGTACCGTCGGCTGCCCTAATAGTTTTTCTTTGGAAACTCAGATGTTGTTTCTGTTTCAACGTAGTTGAACCTGTATTATAATACATTAGGGTTAATGCTGTTACTTTAATATTGGCAGACATTATCGATTTTTTGTACAATAATAAGGTAGCCTTAATCACGCAAATCTCAATTATAATAGTTTCTCCAATGTTTAAAATTGTTTCTCTCTTATTAAATAGTACCCGAACAAATCGTATATTATACAATTCTACATGGATCATAGGGTTCACGAATCTCAGTTATATTGTAGTTTAACGAGCAATGGTTTTTTTATAATGTAAATGAAGTGTGGATTTTGGTTTGGAAGCTTATGAGCGTAAGGAAATTCTTATAAATGTAATTCACCTTTTTAATGTAAGAAATTTTTATATAGATTAATAATAGAGAGGCGAATGACAACCATAACATAACGGTTGGAAGCAAGCGACCTCCCTCTCAATTCTTTAATTCGCTTTTAGGAGGCTGCGCCCTATTAAATTTTCCATCGATTGCTAACCCAGGCGTAGCGCTGCTGTAACCTGCGCGTACCTCATCACCCTTGATCCGCTCAACAAATCACTGACACAGTGGCGGTGTCATTGCCTTCTTAAAGCTGTGGCTGTCCACCAGTTGGGCTTTAGGTGAAACGACTTAAATCGGTTCCAGCTACCTGCCAGTAAATTCCCACCGACAAGAAAATTGAAGCGCCCTGTACATGCCAATTAATTTCCGTGAGTTATTAAATTTCTTATTAATTAGACCGGGACTTTAATGTTATTCGAATGAATACTTGAGTTATAAGTTTTGACTTAGATGCATAAGGTTAATTGTGTTACTGGAAGGTGAATTAGAATGATGACTTGAGCAAGAAGGTTCCTAGTTAAACGTGAAGGAAAAGCCCTAATCTCCCTCGAGCCTGTTGAACGGCCTCCCTTCACACACTATGAACCAATTTAATTATTTGATCGGCTCATTACCCCGAAATCCTTGCCTTTTACCCTTAATTAAGGCTGTTGTAATAAACTTTAGATCCAGCATTGCTTTCGATAAGAATTTACCCTATGCGCAACAGGTATAAGTAAATTTGTTGGAACTTATTGCTATTTTAATTTATAGAGGGGACGGGTGTAATACAAATTAAAAAGAAAGGGGGTTGCGTTTGGTAAATTAGTTCCTTAGTTAGTTAGCATTGCCCGTTTTCCGTTAGATTAAACTTTATTACCCTTTTAGGGTTTGTCTTCCCTCATTGCATTATTAGCGAGGTATTAGATGCGCTTACGTAAATTGAATTATATCCATAGCTTAATATACCCTTCTAGGGTTTGTCAATTCTTCATTGCGTTGTTAATGATGTATTGGTGCGGTTAATTAATTTCGATTATATACACATCTTTATTATCTTTTAGTGATGTTCTATTCTTCATTGCCTTGATTAATGATGTATTAAATGTGCTAAATTAAATTTAATTATATGCATATCTTTATTATCTTTTAGTGTTGTTCTAATCTTCATTGCCTTGATTAATGATGTATTAAATGGGCTAATTTAAATTTAATTATATGCACAGCTTATTATCTTTTAGTGGTGTTCTATTCTTCATTGCCTGGTTAATGAGGTATTAAATGCGCTTAATTGAATTTAATTATATCCACAGTGTTATTACCTTTTAGTGGCACTTCTATTTTTCATTGCATTTCTAATGATGTATTAAATGCACCTAATTAAATTAAGTGTTATCCAGAGCTTTATTATCTTTTTAGTGGTCTTCTATTTTTCAATCCATTTTTAAGGGTGTATTAAAGGCGCTTAATTAAATTTAAATTTATCCATAGCTCTATTACCTTTTTAGTGGTATTCTCTATTTTTCCTTGCCTTATCCAATGGTATTTTACTACGGGTGTTAAATTTATTCATAAGAGAAAGGCTATTGGAGGAAGATTGCATTTATATTTATGAGTTAACAATTCTTGATTAAAACCTAAGCGAATCATTGAATTGAGTACGTTGCGCTATTATGGCATTCTCATTTTAGACTCAGGTTAATATTTCTTTAAACATTGAATCATAACTTTTCTTTGTCTTTCCGTGAAGGAGACAATTGAAGCACGAACGTCGCTTTAATCATAACTAAAGGGTAAATTCCTCTTTAATTGATAATTTGTCCCAGTGGTTATTTTGGATTGAATTGTTGGGTTCATGGATTAGGAGGGTGTTTTATTTATGACCGAATAATTATAGATTGTTTCCCATTGATAAGACATAACTCTTCGTGTTAATTATAGTATATGCATGAGTATTGGAATTCAGACTGTCGCGCTAACTTTAAGTTAAAGGTTAAGGTTGTTGCAAACGAACTTTTAACTGGTCTTTTACTTGTTAAATATGGATCCTTTTTGGTTAAATGATGACCCAGTTGAGAACAGGCTTGCACAATAAGGCCCGGATTGATTAATTTTAGAAGGTACCTAGACGACAATTGATCTATAGTTGCACGATGGAATTGTATTAATACTAGGGTAGATTGTAGTCCTTGTCCATCTACGGTGGTACCGGGTAGTAAACCCTTGGGTGTGTAGTATATTCGAGTCGGGCGAGATACAGACACCTCTTGTAGCTTAGTATTTATGTCTGTGTGTAATTCGGTGGAAGAATCCAGTGTCGTATCAAGAGTCACGGGCTGTTTAAAGGCACAGATACACTCTTGCGACACCCTCTGAGCCGTATCAGTAGTCTCGGGTTGTTTAAAGGCACAGTTCCACTACTGCGACTCTACTGTCGGATTCTTTCATTCTGTGACAGTACTGTGCCTAACCCCTGGTGTCTGTCTCTGCCTATAGACGCTAGTTGCCCGCCCCATGCCCGGGGGCGTTTGCTTCTTGTTGTCACTATGATATGTCGGGTCGTCTTGATTGTGTACGTCTTACTTGCGTCCTGTTGGTTCGAGGGTTGACGTAGAGTCGAGGGGGTTGTTTCTTCTACACACGCACACACACTTTAACACACACAAAAAAAAAAAAAAATCTTCACCAGTTGACTGAGTGGTTGTCCTTAGCTAGGAGGGTTGTTACAAATTTGAATTAAGGAGGGAAATTTGTCCTTTGAAACAAGGATCCTTGATTCTAGGGATCCTAGAGACAAGTTCCCTTCCATAAAGGATTGATTGAAGGTTTGTTTGTGATATTTTATTATAAGTAGGAGATAGGATGAATTCAAGTATATTCTATTTTGTCTTTGGAATAATACATTCATAATTATGATAGTGAATTCAAGTTGTAGAGGACACATTGTTTCCATGATTTAAATTTATTAATAATGAGACTACATTTTTGAGAACTTATTTTTCACCAAGGGTTATTGTAGAGACCTTGAGTAGGTCCCACTCAAGGGAATGAAAAAAAACCCTCTTTTCTATGATATTCTCATTTCTATATTGAACAAGAAGACTATTATTCATCCTATCATATCAGGGGTAAACGTGGACAATAGTAATTTGAAATATTTGAGTTCCCCATTCAATCATCTGAGACTAGAAAACTATCCATTTTTGTTTTTTAAAACCTAAAAAAGTCGTCGCTATAGTGACTCATGTTCATAGCAAGTATGGCATCTTCATCACAAGCCATTGGTGGGTTTTCTACTCTGCAACAGATCTTCATCGTTATTTCCACGCTTCGTCATCGTTATAGCGATGCATGTTCATCACAAGAAGGTATACATCTCTTTCTCTTGCCATGAACTTGTGTCCCTATAGCGACAAACATTCGCGGAAACAAGTTAAATATTTTCTATGGGATTCCATCATTTCGATGTATGTTCGTCAGTCTACTAATGATAGTTTGTTGTAATTACAACGATCTAAAAAAAAAAATTAACATGAAATTATCAGGATGATGACATGTGGTGGCCTGATTTCATCATTAATTCCACGAATAATATTAGTGCGTGGATATAGCGACATAAAAATTTCCACAAAAAATATTGTTTGGATTCATGGAAAGTGTGATCAATATGTGTTCCAATCGCAATGAAAAACCATGGAAAATTTGTTCATATGTACTAGTGATGGGTTATGAGTAAGGGTATGTTGAAGAAATTATGACTGGTTTTACTTGTGAGATTTGGGATACCCAACTTGAGAGAGAGAGTGGTGGCTCTATCTTGTGAGCTAAGATGGGATCTAGAGGAATTTGGTTGTGTTTGTGCATGGCCCCTTTGCAGCTTAGGGAGATATGGGGGACGAAGTGTACTCCTAGAGTTGGATGGGAGGTACCGGTGAAGTCTTTGTAGTTAAAAAGAAGGGAACTAGATAGATCACAAGCGCATGATAACATTTTCAACTTCTCTTCGTCAGCTATGGTATTTTATTGAGAATTGTATTGTGTTCAAATTGAAGTTGTACAATCTTTAACTTCGTTGAATCGAAATTGGTTCCAACATTGTTTTTTTTCTGTGAGATGTCATTAGAGTATAGATAGTCCATGCAGTTTTTGTCACATGGATTTAGAATAAAATGGTTTTTTTAAGTTCATAAGATCTCTATGAGTTTCTTTTTCCCTATGTGAATTGAACATAACCTCTTCAATTGTTTAATAGATTTAAATCCTCTGCTAATTTCATAAGATATCTATGAATTTATTATCCCTCTTGCCCAATGATTTTCTACATGTTTTACACTGTGTTTTATGAAGAGGCTCAGCTCTGAGCCACCCTTCTTACTTAGTGAATTTATACTTTTTACTCTGTGTTTTTTAGGAAGAGCCAGAGTTCTGAGCCTCCCTCTTTCCCAAAAATTTTCTACATGTTATAATATTGTGATTTTAACACTGTGTTTTATGTTATACATGTAATACACTGGAATTTTTAAATCTAAGTGGATAAATTCTCTATGTGTTTGTCTTCTTGCTATCCTAATCATTCTAAGAGGATAACTTTCTCAACGTTTTTATTTATTATAGTCCCCGTGTTTTTATGAGAGCCCAAGCTTTGAGTTGACCTCCATTTCTCAACATTTTTATTCTTATATTCCTTGCATTTTTATGAAATCCCAAGATCTGATTCAACCTCCTTTCTCAAAAATTTCATGAATTCCTTTTAATTTGGGTTGGCGACGAGCCTGAGCTCTGTTCCTTTTCCTTGCTCAACAATTTCATGACTTCCTTTTACTCTGTTTTGGGGATGAGCCTAATATCTGTGCCTTTTCCTTGCTCAATGAATTCATAACTTATTTTTACTCTTCGTTTTTTGGACGAGCCTGAGCTCTATGCCTTCCTCTTGCTAGAAATTTCATACATCAGTTTCCTCTTTGCTTTTTTTCCCTAGCATTTATCCCAAAAAATCATGACCCTTTTGGAGTTTCAATTTCTTGAATCATCTCAATGTATGGCATTCAAATTCACCCAAATTTAGAGTTCCTACCTGGTGGTTTTTACCATGTGTTCCACCTAAATTATCTCTCTATTTATTTTACTTTATATTCTCCGCAATTTTCCTTAAAGAGTGACTGGTTTTTCCTTAACTGTAGTTGCATTTATCCCCTAAATTATCAGTACATTTTTCCGAAAAAAAGGGGGACTGCGCTTTCCAAGTTGGCTAAGCATGACCTTCCATATCAACAGTCATTACTTAATTCTCACATTCATGCCAATATGCCCTTAAAATCATCATGTGTTTAAGTCTACCAGTATTCATGATGTGTTGATTTTATCTTTGAAGTGGTGCATTTTTATTGCGACAAGCTTTCAATCCCCCCCTTTTTATGCCATATAATTAGCTTTTGTTAAATGGTGTAATTGATATCTGATATATATATATATATATATATATATATATATATATATATAGTTTTATTATATGTTTTTGTTTTTTTAAATGGTTTATTAAATGTTTTATATCTAACATATAGGCTCAATGTTTTTATTATTTCTTACCTCCCGTTTAAAAAAAAAAACTTAGGTCCTCTTGAATAAATTCAAGGAACAAAGCTATAGAGTTATGTTGGCGCTTGAAATAATGTTGAAGCATGATAAAATAAGTAATTAAATTTACTTACGTGCCTAGATTAAGGTTGAGGTGTGACCACTTAAGTAATTATACCGTTTTTGTGCCATGAATAACGCTAATGTATGATGAGATGTGTAATAATTTACTCTTGCGTCCATTAAATTGATGTATGATTGATTGAGTAGATAGATTTTTTTGTGCCATGAAATAAATCGATAGTTTTCTCTTGCGCAATGAATATTTAATGATTGATGAATGATTAAGTTATCAGTTTAATTTCGCCATGAATTTAATATTGATGTATGACTAGTTAAGTAGTTAGACATCCTTGTGCCATGAAAATAAGCTTGATAATACTCTTGCACCATTCTTTATGTTGATGTGTGATTGTTTAAAGTTTATTTACTCTTTCTTCATTTATTGTTGATGAGTAAATGATTAAGTAATTGGATTTAATCCACCTTGCAATATTGTTGATGTAAAAAAGATTTAGTAATTAGATAATCTTGTGTCTTGAAATTAAATGTTGATGTATGATCGATTGTGAAATTGCTTAATCTTGTCCCTTGAAGTAATGTTGGTATATGATGAGTTATGTGATTTAGTACTCTTGTGCCATGTTTAATCCATGATTAGGATTGATTGATTTATAAAATTAATTATAGTTCTTGTCAATTTAGCTAGTTGGTTTTCGACTTGAGTGTGTTAGTGTGATGTAGACACCTACTTGTTCTTCATAAAAGTCTCCATCCCTGACACCTTAAATGGTCAATATCAATCAGATGAATCCTCGGCTTGAGTGTTTCTTATGTGTCTTGGAGGTCCTAACCTTATAGGGTAGGTTCGGCGGGTGGTATCTTTATGCCATCCTTATGTCATTTTTATGTTATTACTATGTTATCCTTTTATTATCTTTATGTTATGTTATGTTATCTTCATGTGATGAGTTGAGCGATTAAAAGTATTGATGATTCCAATTGATCATGATGATTTTTTCTTACATCGCCATTTATTATCCTTGTTATCTAAATGTGATTATGTGTCATTACTAACTATGTTGATGCATTGGTTGCGATATCATTTGATCATGACAGTGAGTCTCTTGTAATTCTTTAATTATGATTTCGTTTGATTATGCACTGCCTAAATTATGTGTTGATGCTAAATTCTTAATGTTTAAATAGAAAAAGAAAATTACCTATTGTGCTACACTTTTCCTAGTCGTAACGGAGGGGATCGCTACATATGGTATCAGAGCAAGTCCAAGCCCATGACTTGGGATCATTATGCCTTCAAATGTATCAAACCTTTGATTAATAGCTTATCACAAGCTAAGTTGAATTGTGCCCCTAGGGGTAGTCATGGTTAGAGAACTCCGCAGAATAAGAGGACATGGTTCTAGGGGAGGAGGTGTGATGCCTCCAGTAACATCCATGCCAGAGGGGTCTAACCCCAAAGGGGAAGAACAAGTCATTGGACAAGAGAAAAATTTTATGGGGGATGTGGTTGGGTTGATGATGTCCTTTCAGAGGATGTAAGAGGCATTGATTAACTGAATACATAGAGATGAGGCCAGGGTACCTGTACCCCTGAAAGGTCCACCGCATGCCCCAGCCAGTACTAACAACATTCACAGAGAACTCGAGAAGGTCATGTTTCTTGATTTCATGGGTGCCACATCTGTCCTAGTTGTCGAGGCATGGTTGGAGAACATGGTGATGTGCTTCTCACTTCATGACTACAGCTCTTCATGGCGGTCTTTCAGTTGAAAGGGAGCACTCTTCTATGGTGGAAGACAGTCCTGCCACTAATGAACATGGTCGTTCAAGATGTATCATGGGAACTATTCGAGGAGCCGTTCCGAGAGAGGTATTTGTCAGAGGAATTCACTGATACCTAGCTCAATGAGTTCAACACCTTACAATAGTGAGATCATACGGTGCCCCAGTATCAGGCTCAAAACATGGAGCTTCTTAGGTATGCTCTACATCTGAACACAGAGAAGCTTAAGGTCAACAATTTTGTGTTCAGACTTAACATTAGCATTCATGTGAAAGTAAGGATCTTAATGCGTTAGACATTGCACAATGCAGCCCATAAGGATATCATAGCTAAGGAATATTTGATCAGAGGGGGTTAGAACAAGAATCCTATGAGACCTACAGGACATGGGACATCTAGTGCATAGCAGCATCAGACACCAACTAGGAATTCATAAGTGTTTTGAGGTACTCCGAGAGGATCCATGTTAAGGACACCATGGAAACCGCATCCTCAACAACAAAGTCCCTACAGAGGACCACAAAACTCGTAGAAGCATCATCCACAATAGTAACACTTTAGGCCTATTCAACAGAACAAACTAGGGTTTCAGGTTGGCAGACCAAAAACTTCTACTTCGGGGACCCGAAGTACTCGACCGAAGATGGGATTTTGGACATGTGGAGAGCCACATTACAGGTGAGACTATCCAATTGATAGGGCCAGAGAATTCTGGTCATCTTCACACACTACAGTTGGAGATTTGGGCAAGGACCACCAGATTCATGCTGTAGTGAAAAACCCCTAGGCCGAGCTCCAATATACTATTATTGAGACATCAAGTACCATCATTGTCCATATATTTAGTATTTTCATAGATCTTGGTGCTATAGAGAGATTTATTTTTGGAGCAGTGCTAAAAATAAATAAATTAAAGGAAGTCGAACATGATGAGTTTAGATACGTGGAAATGGCTTCAGGTGCCAAGTGGAAGGTTGGAGGAAAGGTTACGGATTGTAGCCTCAACCTGAGAGATTTTGTAACTAAGGCCAACCTTTACATCATGATATTAGGATATTATGACGTCATGATTGATATGGACTGGTTGGAATCGCATGATGCAATACTCAACTATAAGACAAAATGGTTGAGTTTGACTGATGATGAGGGGAAAAGATGAGTGATTGTAGGAAGAAACCATGGAGTTTAATTAAGGTTCATTTCTTTCCTACAACTATAGAATAGCATGCACAAGGGATCAAATCTATATGAAATCCTAGCATTGAACGACAAGGGCATGGTGGAAGGATTAGAAAACCTTATGGTAGTATGAGAGTTTGCGGACATGTTCCCAAAAGAGTTACCAAGTTTGTCACCTGAAAGAGAGATGGAATTTACCATCGAATTAAAACCTAATATCGAACCGATAGCAAGAACAACTTATTGGATCTCGGCCTCTGAGTTACAGGAGTTGAAAATGCAACTGAAGGAGTTGTTGGACCTAGGAATTATACATCCAAGTTTGTCACCTTGGGCTGCCCCTATTATTTTCATACAGAAGAAGGATGAGTCATGGAGACTTTGTATTGAATATCATCAATTGAACAAGGAAACCATCAAGAATCAACATTTGTTGCCGAGAATAAATGATTTGTTTGACCAAATTAAAGGTGAGACAATGTTTTCAAAGATCGATTTGAGATCAAGATATCACCAATTACAGATGAAGGAGGAAAAAATTACTAAGACGGAATTCAAGATGAGGTTTGGGAATTACAAGTTTACCATTTTATCATTTGGATTGACAAACGCCCCAGGGATATTCATGATCTTGATGAATGGGGTGTTTCACACATACTTGAACACATTTTTTCAAGTATTCATTGATGACATATTGATATATTCTTGGATGAAGTAAGAACATAAAAAACATTTGTGCTTGGTAATAAAGTGTTTACGAGAGAACAAATTATATGAGAAACTGTCCACATGCTCTTTTTATCAATCGAGGATTCATTATTTTGGGTATGTTATCTCCAATGAAGGAATGTTTGTGGATCTAGAAATTTGAAATGTCCTGCATCGACGAACGTACCTCAAGTACGTGGCTTCATGCATTTAGCAGGATATTATTGATGGTTCATCAATGTTTCTTTTAAGATAGCAAATCCGATTACGGAATTGCAGAAAAAAAAAAAAAATAAGAAGTTTGTATGGCGCTAGAAATGCGCAAAATAATTTCAAAGGCTCAAGGAGCTATTGACAATAACGTCGATACTAAAATTACCTGACATGGACGAGGAATTCATTCTATGCACAGACACATACAAGGAAGGCTTAGGCCGATTCTTGATGCAAGATGGTCGAGTGATCTCTTACATCTCTAGGAAATTAAGAAAGCATGAGGAAAAATATGCAACACATGATTTAGAGTTATTGACCATTGTGTATTCAAAAAGAGTTTGGAGACACTACCTAATTGGACACAAATTTGAACTAAAAATAGACCATTGTGGTCTGCAACACATTCTTACAGAATGTGACTTGAATGTGCGACAAAGGCATTGGTCAGAACTATTTAGTGAGTACAATATTGAGATTACCTGCATAAAAGGAACAATGATTAGAGTGGCATATGCATTGAGTAGGAGACCATGCATATTTTCGGTAATACATCTTCATACGAATCGTTGAGAAAATATTCTAACTATAAAATGTGAATATCACTGGTATAAAGAGGTTAAGGAAAATATCAGACGAGACACCATGTTGGTACCTAGGTTTGAAGGATATACTTTGGAAAACGATGGATTTATCAGGTATAATAATTGTATTTACGTACAACCTAGCTACAAATTGAGGATTTTGATCTTAAACGAATCTCATAGAGCAGTGTACATGGATCATCCTACAGTCACGAAGATGAGGGCATAGCTTAAGCCCTTATTCTTCTGGAAAGGAATGAAGGATGACATAGCTAACTATGTGGCGATATGTCTGGAATGTCAGCAAGTGAAGGCTAAACATAGAAAACCAACAAGATTACTATAGTAACACGCTATTCCAAAATCGAAATGGCAGGTCATTTAGATGGAATATATTGTTGGATTGTCACTGACAGCAAAGAGGCACGACTCAATTTCTTTGGTAGTTGACACTCTGATGAAGAGTTCACATTTTATCCCTGTGTGTATGACATATCAGGTGCCATACATAGCTATATTGTTTATCAACAAGATTGTGATTTTGCATGTCATTTCTAAAAGGATCATATCCGATCAAGAATCAGTGTTTACAAGATGATTCTTTACTAGTTTCAAAGAGGCCTTGGGGAACCAACTTAAATTTAGTAGCATGTATCACCCATAGAAAGACGGACAGACAGAAATAATGAACCAAATATTGGAAGATATGTTGTGTATGTATGTGATGGACCAGCAAAAGCATTAGGAAGAGTTCTTGCCACTGGTAGAATTTGTGTACAATAACAACTATCAAAGAACCATTAGGATGGCAACATTTAAGTTTCTTTACGAGTGATCTTGTCAGACACCTTTGATATGTGATTGACTTGAGGATAGGGTCATGGTAGGGATAGAAGTGATCCAATAAATGGAAGAACAATTGAAAACAATAATACAAAGGATTAAAGAAGCACAACATTAGTAGAAGAGTTATGTCAATGCGCATCACATTGACCGTAGTTATGAAGATGTTGATCGAGTATTCTTGTGGGTGAAACACTCAAGAGTTCGATCAGGTTTGGAAATGGTTCTAAAATCTCTGCTAGTTTTGTGGGACCTTTCAAATTTGTGGAAAAGAAAGGGCCTATGGCCTATCGACTAGCCTTGCCTGATTCTTTTAGGTGTATGCATGATGTTTTTCATGTATGTGTTTTGAGCCATTGTATTAGTGATCATACAAATGTGATTGACATGAGTTCCTTGTAGGTGTCAGACAAGGGTGCACTCATGGTGGAGCCAATCCACATTTTGGACCATCGCATTCGATAGTTACAATGTTGAATAGTCAATGAGGTCAAGGTCATTTAGGACAATTATAGTTCACATTCAGCTACCTGGAAGGATGCATATGATATGCACCAACAATTTCCATATTTATTTGATAGTTAGACTTTTAGATCTTGTGAAATGCTTTATTTACTACATTTATCTAATTTAAAAATTCAGGACAAAGTTTAAAACAAGATGGGTGTATGTAACATCCCACTCTTGTGAGCACATGTTATTGACTTATTCCCTGAGGATACTTTCATGCAAGTGATCCAGTTTCAGTATATGTTGTTTGTTTCTCTTATGGATTCTTATGATGATGTTGATGGATTATGATGTTATGTTATTGGATATCTATGTATTAACAAATGTTATTAACGAGTTTCCCTTGAGTGGGAAGGACACTTGAAAAATTGAGGATGTCAATAGAATCAATGGACCTCCTTGGACTCTAGATCGAGTTAGGGAGTGTATTGTATTGGTTTGAGCATTTCCTTTATGCATATGTGACATATGATCATGTATATTGTGATGTTGTTTATGGATCATTGATAGTGTTTCAATGATGGATGTAGGTTGATGATTTCATGCTAATATAACTCACTTAAGGAGTAAAGGGGTCATGCACAACAACCAAATATTCAAGGAGAGGTGTCACGGCACCCGTGTCACATCCTACTAGCATTCCCACCATGGCTCGAATTGTAGGTTAGTGATTACCTAGTTCGATATATCCACGATGTCGTGAGAGAATACTGAGACAATAACTGACGGAGATTCTAAAGGGCACATAATAAGGTAGGGTCCTTATTCCTTAGAGGCCCTTAGTCTCTCACAAGGTCGCCTGAATGGAGTATTGAATCGAAGGGTTGGACAACTACCAAAACCAGTCAAAGGAGAGTGATACCCTTGGAGGATGTAGTGTGTCTTGAAGGGAACATCATGTAATTAAAATTTGAATGAAATATGAGTGCCACCCTTGGAGCACAGAGTGCATCTTGAAGGGAACATCACAATATTTAAAAAAAATAAGTCAATGAATCTAGGTGGCCTAGAAAAGTTTGAGCAAATGTTAAATCTTATGAAATATTGAGCATCTGCTGAATTAATTAATGAATTAACAAAAGAATGAATTTATTAATTGTAATCCCTAAGGGTCTAAGCTCGTGCAAATAAAAATGTAACTAATCTTAAGTCTAATATTAGTGAGAAGACTAAAAACCAATTTATAAATTGAATAATGAGGGGTGAAGTAAATCAATTAAAGAAATCAATAAAAATTAAAATGAATCTAAAGAGTGATTTAATACACATCGTGAAAGTAAATACCAAATTAGAAATTAAAATAAGAAAGGAATGAAGCATATAAGAGTGTGTAAGCATAGAAAGGTATATAGAATATAGTCTAACTAGAGAACATTCCTACTTTAACTCAAGTCTGTTTTAGAAAGGCGCCTATCATAAATGGGAAATAAAGGGAATAAAGGGACAACTAGGAAGGATTTTAGGAGTGATTTTATGATAGGTGAAGGAAATTGACTTTTAATTAAATTAAATTGTGTATTTATTTCTAGAACTAAGGGAATGAGTGACAAGTGTATGGGGGGAATAATTCTTAATTAAATTTAAAAAAAAAATGAATTAAATGTGCAAATCGCAAGTTGTGACTGAGAAAATTCTATAAAACAAATGGATGAGAGGAGGAATGGATCACATGGGTTATCAGTAAGGTTATGATGTAGAGAGTTTGATTGGTTTTACTTGTGAGAGTTGAGATATTGATCGAGAGAGAGAGAGAGAGAGAGAGAGAGAGAGAGAGAGAGAGGTGGCTCTACCTTGCGAGGCGAGCTGGGAGCTAAAGGATTTTGGTTGTGTTTTTGTGTGGCCCCTTTGTGGCTTGGGGGGCTAAGGGTGGAGAAGAGTACCCCTAGTGTTGGTTGGGAGGTACTGGTGAAGTATTCATGGTTAGAAAGTGAGGATATGGATGAAGAGCAAGTACAGGATATCATTTTTGACTTCTCATCGTTGACTACGGTATTTTATTGAGAATTGTATTGTATTCAAATTCAAGTTGTACAATCTTTAACTTTGTTAAATAGACATTGTTCTCGCATTGTTTTTTTTTTGTCATATTTCATTAGAATATAGATGGTCCATTCAATTTTTGTAAGATGTATTTAGAATAAAATGGTTCTACTAAGTTCATAAGATCTCAGTGAGTCTCTTTTTCCCTATTTGAATTGAATGTAACCTCTGCAATTGTTTAATGGAGTTAAATCCTCTGTTAATTTCATAACATCTCTGTGAATTTCTTCTCTCTCTTGCCCAACGATTTTCTACATGTTTTACACTGCGTTTTATGAAGAGTCTTTTCTCTGAGCCTCCCTTCTTACTCAATAGGTTTATACTTTTTATTTTGTGTCTTTTAGGAAGCATTGGAGTTTTGAGCCTCCCTCTTGCCCAACGTTTTTCTACATGTTAGAACACTTAAATTTCAACGTTGTGTTTTATGTTATACCTGTTATCTCTACGTTTGTCTTCTTGGTATCTTAATCATTCCGAGTGGATAATTTTCTCAATGTTTTTTTTTACTGTATTTCCTGCATTTTCATGAGAGCCCAATATCAGAGTCGACCTCCATTGCTCAACATTTTTATTCTTATATTCCTTGCATTTTTATGAGAGCCCAAGCTCTGAGTCGACCTCCTTGCTTAGCAATTTCATGAATTCCTTTTAGTTTGTGTTGGGGATGAGCCTGAGCTATGTTCCCTTTCCTTTCTCAATGATTTCATGACTTCCTTTTACTATGCATTGCGGATGATCCAGAGCTCTGTTCCTTTCCCTTGCTCATCGAATTCATAGCTTCTTTTTACTCTACATTTTGGGGACAACCCTGATATATGTGCCTTCCTCTTGCTAGTGATTTCATACATCAATTTCCTCTCTTCTTTTTTCCCCTAGGATTTCGTCCAGAAATTCGTGACCCTCCTGGTGTTTCAATTTCTTGAATCATATCGGTGTATGGCATTCAAATTTGCCCACATTTAGAGTTCCCTCCTAGTGTTTTTTACCTTTTGTTCTAGCTAAATTTTCTCTTTGTTTATTTTACTTCATACTCTCTACAATTTTCCTTAAAGAGGGACTGTGTTTTCCTTAACTGTAGTTTGATTTTCCCCCTAAATTATCTCTATGTTTTTCCAAAAATAAGGGGAGTTGTGCTTTCCAAGTTGGGTAAGCATCACCTTCCAGAACGAAATTTGTTACTTAATCCTTACATTCATGGTAAGACACCCTTAAAATCATCATGTTTTAAGTCTACCAATATTCATGATGCATTGATTTTATCTTTGAAGTGGTGTGTTTTTATTGCAACAAGCTTTCAATCCTCCCCCTTTTTATGCCATATAATTATCTTTTGATATCTAATATATATATATATATATATAT
>JASDQU010738941.1:44836-79754 GCA_032191745.1 Picea mariana
TGCAAATTTTGGCAGTATCATCAACGCCGCATTCCATAAAACTTTGAGACCTCCTTTCGATCCCTACGCTAACAGTATCAACTATCTGCTTGCAAGTTATTTGATCCCCTACGTCGGACTTACAGGCTATGTCGGTGCTAATCCTCAACTGCAATCTGCCACTGCTAAGCGGGTAAATTATTGTCATGTTTTTTGCCATTGAGTTTTGAGTGAAGGGAGAGTTATAAATGATTGGATTGGATTGTGTGTATGTGTGTAAAGCTGGTAGCGGGGCTCCTTGGAGTGGAATCGGGGCAAGATGCAGTGATACGTGGTTTGCTGTTTGAAAGAGTATTTGAGAAAGTGGCGCCATATCCATACACAGTGGCAGAATTCACTGACAGGATCTCTACTCTTAGGAATTCTCTGGGACACACCCAAATTGCTGACGAAGGTCTGTTCGTTGGATCTGCCATGGGAGCAGAGGGAAAGGCAAACGGAAATATTCTTGCAGGCGATAAATACTCTGTTGCTTACGCTCGCACTCCCGTTGAAATTCTTAGGATAGTATACTCGTCTGGTAATGAATCATCTCCTGGAGGATTCTTCCCTCATGGTGCCAGTGGCCGTTTTGCGCGCCATTACCTCTCACCCTCCACAACAGCCCCATAAGCCCACAGTATCTCTCAATTCTTATTAATACCACCTTCCATCGCAGGTTTCTGTATGAGAGTCCGGGGCTGTGTGCAATATCTCTTCTTCGTAGAGGAGATATGAATATTAATCTAATCAATAATCTATAGCTGATGTTTTCAAGATGCCTGTAGATTTCCTTACGTCTGTTTCTTCAACACTGTTCATAGTTTCAGGTTGAGAAAGGTTTCGTAGATAAATCTTTGGGTATCCAATTATATGGAGGCATATTGATCTATTTTATTTTTAATTAATAAGTATCTTTTTAAAATGAAATTGCTTTATTTACCACACATAATTTTCAATATAATTGGCTTAATTTCAATGATAAAAATTGTAAAAATTATAATATTTAATTTATATAAATTAGTGAGAAAAAATTAATAATAAAATATTTTTTTAAATAGTAAAAATTATAAAAAATTAATAATAAAATATTTTTTTTAATAGTAAAAATTATTGTTAGGAATAGAGACTAGAATGATGATAATAAATAGGAAATTGGGATACATAAATAAAATTCTAAAGAATTTTATTTTTTTAAGGTTATATAAATCATCATCATATAATTAAAAGTAGTAAAAATTGACTCTTTAAATTCATGATGATGATCATTAACTTCCTCAATTGGTTTATTAAGGCTTTAAGAAAAGTTTTGATGACTTAAAAGGTTAGGAAGGTCACAAATATTTTGAAATTGAGATCTAATTTGAGTGTAAGCAAGGCACTCTAGGAGAAAGTGCGTTTCATTTTCAACCCTCTCGGTGTCACAAATGTGACAAAAATACTTTTCATCTTCAAGATTAGGGTTAGCCACCTCCTTATAATATCTTTATTTTATTTTATCTTCTAATTCTTTATTACATCATAGATTCTTCTTAAATTTAGATTGTAGCCCAAGACTTGACATCAGGCATCATTATATCATCCTGGCTTAAGCACTTGGTGATTTTGGGGAGCCTTTTATCATCCATGTTATTTATCTTGTTCTTGTATTGAAAATAGTTGTGCTCTCAATGAGAGAAAGAATGATCAATAATTTTTTTAAGCTAAAAATTTCAAATATAAAATTTATATAAATTATTTACAATTAAAGTTCTAAGTTGTAAAATATTTTTAAATTTAATTGATTTTATTAAAATTTCATAAAAAGTGATAAAAGATAATTAAAATAAACAAAATGTGAAAAAAAAAAAATATTCTCCTAATTTTAAACATAAACATTTCTATTTTTTTCAAAATTATAATACTTTGTAATCAATAATAAAACTCCATTTAATACTTTAGTTCTAATTCAAATGGAAATTGTACTCATGATTATCTTCTCAACATCATGTTTTTATACACCTTTTCAAGAGTGATAACTTCTTTTTTTTCAATTTAATTGTTATAATTTTGGGATTATAATTTGTATTAATAGTAAATACATTATTTCATATTTCATATAAGTGAATAATAATAATGAACTTTATAATATTAATATCAATGTATATTTAATTTTCTAAATATTATTCAATTTTATAGATATAGGTGTTAAAAAGGCGATATAAAAAAGAGTACTCTTTCTTAACATTAATATTACATTTCATCTTAGCAACAAATTTCTTTATAAAACCTAATCACAACTTTACCTCTTAACATCAATATTACATTTCATCTTAACAACAAATTTTGTTATAAAACCTAATCACAACTTTACCATGAAGCTTAGAAAAAATCTCAATTTTTTTAAATCTTTTCCATACTTAATAAATTCTATACATTTCCTCTTAACAACAAATTTCTTTATAAAACCTAATCACAACTTTAACATGAAGCTCAGAAAAAATCCACTTTTAAAAATCTTTTCCATACTTAATAAATTTTATGCAAGTTCTTAACTCTCTATACAGGTTGTTTAAGGATTTTATAAAAATCATAAAACAACAAATAAGATCTTCATCTTTGTTTATACAATCATCGCTATCTTCATCTTTATTTATACAATCATGGCTATGTTGTTTTGAAGAACACGACTAAATCATTTTTTCAAAAGAAAAATCCGATTAAAAAAATGTTGAATATAAACATCAAAATCAATATACAATTTCAAAAAATTTTAAAAAATAAATTAAAAAAATATTATTATATTTATAAAAAAAAAATTAAAAATGAATTTGTTAATGTTTTTGAAAAACAATGAATAATAAAAAAAAAAATGTTTAATTAAAAAGAAAAATAAAAAACATCATCATTATTATAATGATTTAAAATATTATTAATAAATATTTTTCATATATTAATTTTTTAAATCGATATTTATATTTTTAATAATTATGTTATTAATAATAATAAAAATGTTAATTTAAATATATTTTTAAAACTATTTATTAAGAGTTTTCTTTACATTTGTTAATTAAGTTTGTGTTGAGGGGTGTTTTTCCCCATCAATTCTGCAAGTGACGTGTTGAGCTTTTAAATGAGCATGTTATTTCTACAAAATCTAGTTTACCTTGGGTACCATTCTTGAGTGTTCCAAGGAAAAAAAAATATAGTCCTACATTTAAATTTTTTTAATACAAAAATGTTAAAACTTTAATGTAATATGTAATAAATAAACATAATAAACCAACACATATAATTTATATGGTTGTCAATTGGGTTTAGCTCCGGTGGTTGGGAGGAATGATTGTAATCCTCCCCACCCAAGTTCAATTCTCACAAGTGACATGTTGAGCTCTTAACTATAGAAGATTAAGCAGAATTAAGGAATGAAGTTCAAAAGGTAAAAGAAGCTAAGAAGAAAGGAAAATGGACAATAACTAGGAATTGAAAAGTTGTAATGAGGGATAGAGATGAGAAAGATGATAGTAAATAGGAATTTGGTACACTCTAGATCCTCCCATGGAAGTGTCATGGTTTTCCATGGAGTAAAGGGCCTATATTAAGTTGGATCTTGAATGAAATTGATATTATATTTCTAGTTGAAACTTGGGAGAATGAATAATCTAAGGTTCCTATCATAGAAGGATTTGCATTGTGGTCGGCATGGAACAAGAAATCCTCCTGTGGAGGGATTGGAGGCATAGCTTGCTACATAAAAATGAGCATTTATCCACACAATTAGCTTCATAAGAAATACCCTCTCAATCAATACATATGGATGGATATTTCATATACTAATGCTAAGAATATTTGTGTAGAAATATGTTACTTCGCGCCTATCAATTCTACTTTTTATAAGAAAAAACAATCTAGATAAGAGTTGTCCCTAGAAAAACTTAGAACAAGATATTTGCATCCTGAAAAATGAAGTTGCTATCCTCCTGCTAGGAGACTTTAATGTTATAACTACAACTAATCAAGATATTCTTCTAAGCAGTTATTCCAACCCTAATCCCCTATGGCTATATGAGGACCATTTTTTTGCTAACAGGTACAAAAGAAACTCTAAAGACCTAACTGAAATTTTATTTGGTACCAAAGTAATCAATCTCTATAGTTCTCAAGATATAACAATTTGCAATGATCTAATGAAGTGGCCAAATTCTAATTGAATGACTTGTATCCATTGGCTAGGTAGTAGTGACATGAATTATGTGATATCAAATATCCCCATATACAACCGAATAGTAAATTTTGGCCTTTTAAATGACCATGAGCTTGACTCTGATCATAGACCTTTATCCCTAACTATGAAATTTTTCCTGCACAAAATATCTATTGAAGAAAACTTTGGTAACCAAAGACACTTGGTTTTTCACAAAAATAAAGTTGATCTTTTCTTAAAGAACTTAAATAGTTATTTAAATATCTTATCGTATAAGAAAAATATTGAAGACCTCTATCATAATTTTATGACAACCCTCTCTACTTCCATCAACAAATTCTCTAGCAAGGTGTTATGTAAAAAGAAAAATAGAGCAATCAACCCTTGGTATGACAACGAGTTTAAAATTTCTATAAAATCGATTAGGGGTGCCTCTAATTAGTCCTTAAAATCCCTAATTAAAAGGGGGAAAAAGCACTACATAAATAGAAAGCAAGAAAAGATTTTGCACCCATCTAAGCTAGATCCTAAGAGATTCTAGAGGCAAATCCTAACTCGTAAAAATAAAGAAAATAATGTGATTCCCTTGGAGGACTGGAATTCCTACCTCAAAAATATTTACGAATCCCTTATTGTTGTGGACAACATTCCAAACATTTCTATAGAGGATGAATTGTTTTATATAGAAGACATAAGGTTTGAGGTTAAGCAACTTGTAAAAGGGAAATCTAAGGACATTGAAAGCTACCAAGAAAAAATATTAAAAAGTGGAGGGCTTATCCTCATCCCTTACATACATAATCTCTCCAATTTAGTCGTCAAGTAGGGTTTCCCTAAACCCTGGACTCAAAGACTCATTGTTCCTATCTTTAAAAGTGGGGATAAAATAAATCCCTCTAATTATAGGAACATTATGATTAACCCCATATTAACCAAGATTTATAGAAGTATTTTGGAAAATAAAATCCACATATGGCTTGAAATCCACAGAAAAAAGCTTTGACTCACGGCAGCCAACGAGGAGCACGAAGAGACCCATGGGAGTTGTATCTGATTGTAGCCATCAATCATGGAAACATTGCAAGAAACAACAGAGACTGAGCAGTGCGGAATGTTGATGACAACGTTGAAGAGGAACTTGAAGAAGCCCAAGCCATTGGTAAAATGGCATCAGATTTATGGATATGGGTTTCGTTTATCTCTGAGTTGAGGGAATAATACCTTTTACTTGACTATCATTTTTAAGGTCTGGAGTAGTGACGAAGGTGCGTGCAAGAGCGAAACCCTAGATCTGAGTAGGCAAAAACTGATTGGGCTTATAATTATCAGCATCACGGCGGCAATGACGAAGACGAATTGAAGAAGCCCGTGTTTGCGAAGGTGAAAAAGATGCAGTTGGGAAAAACAGGGCATACATTGGTCGTGAAGGTCGTGAGTTCCAATTTGGTGTTGTATAAGGCATGCCCTAATGGCACTCAGGTTTCCCAAATCTGCATTGCAGAGTGCATTGTAGGTAATGATATTGGGACCATCATTATTTCCAGAAATGAACAAGTTGATATAATGAAGGAGAGGGAAACTGTAATTATATGAAATGCAAAGATTGATATGTCAAGGAGCATGATGTGTCTTGTTGTAGAGAAGTGAAGAAGAATTAAGGTCGTTGAACAAACCATTTTATTGTTGAGTATAAATTGGTCAATATCATGTTATGGAGCGACATGATTGCAGGGTATTCACGTAATGGGAGCCGTGAATCCTAGTCACATGGACGGAGGTCGAGAAGGACGCGGAATCAAACCCCTCATAGTTAGAGACAAAGTGAAGTGGAGATGATGGAATTCTTCAGGAGTATATGAAGGACAAGGGAAGTAGTTCTTGGGGTTTGTAAAAGATGCATATTAATCCTAGTGAACTTGAGCACAAAGTCTTGAGGTGAAAGCAATGGCGAGAGAATGAAAGCATAAGTGTCGAGATAGCAATAATTAAAAAATAGATATTATTATTATGGAGTTGAAATTATGCAAATGGGAATACGATTGTAAGACCTGGATAAGCATGCATACCCCTGCTAACTTACCGGTAAAGTCTATCTATAGACCTAGGTGATAGGGGGGAGCTTGTAGGATTCTCAGATACCCTGGTTATAAACTTTGAGGCGGTAGGGCCTGGAAGTGAGCGGCGCAGACTCACTTGGCCACTTTGGTCGGATTTGGTCATGGTAAACCCAAAGTCAAGTTTAAAGGGGGGATTGTTAAGTTAAACTTGACTCGGTAAAAGAGTCAAAGTTGTTAGGTCAACAGGGGTGATTTCAGACACATGGTTTTGGTAACATGTGGTTTCATAGCCCATGGATTGCATATAATAAAGCCTTTAAAAGGTTGGTGATACTCCATTGTAATGTGCCAGGGATGTGAAAGGTGATGCCCTACTTGGATGAGGCCAGGAGGTTGGTCGGCTTGGCCAGGTTTGGCTAAGGGACTAATAGATCTATTAGTTAGTTTTTCCCAGTTTTGATTTTCCAGGTTACATCTGGTGCATATGTTATCTGTGGTATTTGTTGTTGGTTGAATATTTTCAGTCTCTCACATGTTTATTTCTCTTCATTAGCAAGAAAAGTATTTTGTGCATCATCATAGCTGCAACTTCAAACATTGGGAAACTGGAATTCTTGAAGAGTTTGTAAATTGATATTGTCATTGTTTATAATAAACAATTTTTTTGAAGAACTACCTGGGAAAGTATGGTGTCATTTATGATGTTGTTAGCTAATGAAGAAATTTAGAAGTGAAAGGCTAAGAGTATCTTTCTATATGAGGTTATGTAAACAAACATTTAAGCTTTATCATAGTAATATGCTTCCCTAAGAGATTACAAAATCTCATGCTTATTCTTTGACCAAAATGAGATTCTATCTCAAATAAGTTGATCATTGTTCTTAAAAGAATAGAAAACTTGCTTCTACTTGTCTAAACTCTAGAATCTATTTGAAATGCTAATTTACAACAATGACAAAGTCAATGATATAACTGAATTTTAATTTGATTCACACTTGTTCAAAATTTGATCATCAAAATATTCTGCAGCTTTGTAATTGATCCAATTATTTTGGATCTTCACGATCCTTTCTATTTTTTGTTTGGTCTCAATTCTTGTGGGATTAGTTGTTCCATTAATGGTGGAATTGGGCTTATAAACTCGACTATGTAACATCCCGCTCTGGTGCACACTGAGCGAACTTATTCTTTGAGGACACTTGCTTGCAAGTGATCCAGATTATTATACTATTGGTCGTTTGATTATCATTATGAGGCATTATGGATATGTTATTTTGTGTGTTTACATAGACAGGTGCTATTGAATGGGTTCTCCTGAGTGTGTAGGACTTTGGACCTCAAGGATGCAGAGGCATCAATGAAACCCCTTGGACTCTAGATCAAGTCAGGGAGTGGACTATTGGGTTTTGATTATTGTTAATATGACACATGCACATCTGATTAGATGTTATGATGATTGATTTTATTTCTAACATGATTCGTTGATGATGCAGGCTGACAACATCTTGCCAACCAGACTCACATGTGGAGTAGAGGGGTCACGCACGACAACCAGAGACGTTGAGGGATAGGTGTGGACAACAGCCCTGCCACAGCCTACTAGCACTCCTGTTGTGGCTCGAATTGTAGGTTAACGATTACCTAGTTCGAGAAGACCCACGATGTCGTGAGTGCAGACTGCGACAATCACTCATGATGATTCTAAGGGGCGTGCAATAAGGCAAGGGCCTTATTCCTTAGAGGCCCTTAGTCTCCCATAAGATCACCTGGCGGAGTATTGACTCCAGGGGTTTTTTATGTCTACCAAGTCAGTCAAGAGGCGAGTGCACCCTTGGAGCACGTAGTGCGTCCTGAAGGGCACGTCGCGCAAGAAAAATGGAAGGAGGCAAGTGGCACCCTTGGAGCACGTAGTGCATCCTGAAGGGCACATCACGCAAGGAAAATGGAAAGAGGCGAGTGGCACCCTTGGAGCACGTAGTGCGTCCTGAAGGGAACGTCGCGCAAGGAAAACATAATGCGTCCTGAAGAGAACGTCGCGCAAGGAAAACATAATGAGGCGAATGGCACCCTTGGAGCATCGAGTGCATCCTGAAGGGCACATCGCGTTTTTATCTTGTAAGTGAATAAACCTAGACGGCCTTAGAATGAATGATGTGTCAAGTAAGATTTAAAAAATTTCCCTAATAAAAATGTCGCCCAGCCTAGGAAATTAAAATCTAGGTCTAAGTAATACTTGTGGTAAAAAAATAAAATATAATCATAATTAAACATGTGATGAGAAGGGGGTATGCCATTCAATTAATTTATTAAAATCAAATTATTTTGGGGGATTAAAATTTAAAAAAAAAAGAAATGATTGTTTTTCTACATAGGCTAAATAAATTTTAGTAACTAAAAAGAAAAAGGGGTAGAAGGTGGTTTTTCTACACTTGCTAATTGAAGTTTTAGGGAAAAGGGAAACTTAAAAGAAATAGGAAACTAGGGGAAAAAGGGGAAACATAAAGAAAAAGGGAAATGTAAGGAAAAAGTTGAATGACTGACTTAGTAAGGAATCTTTCTTTTAAGAACTTTCTAAATTGAACTCAACTAGGAATTTAGTAAGGGCATAAGTCATTTAAAATGTGTAAGGGAATATGGGGACACCAAGGAGCGATTGTAGGAATGTTTTTAGGTGTGTGAGGGAAATAGGAATAATTAAATAATTAATGAAATTAATTTTTGGTGCAACTAAGGGGATGGGTGACATGTGTACTGGGGAGATTTTTCTGAATTAAATTAATGAAAAATAAATTAAATGGGAATTTGGGAAAGAAATCACTTAGAAACTCTATAAAAAGGATGGAGGAGGAGGAGTATGGATCTCTTATTTTATGTGTAATGTTACGCTTCAGAATTTTTGTCTTGACTGACTTATCTTATGGGAGCTGGGATACCCAGCTCAGGTAACGAGTGGTAGCTCAACCTTACGAGGTGAGCTGGTCGCTAGATGTTCTTTGGTTTAGTGTGTGTGGCCCCTTTGCGGCTAGGGGGGCTCAGGGGAGAGAATATTACCCCTAGAGTTGGTTGGGAGGTACCGGTGAAGTCACATTGGTTAGCAAGCGGGAGTTGGACGGAGTGCGCAAGACAACGACTTGGAGCTGTCACCTTGGGCTACAGTACGCATGCTTTTATTTTGCATGGTAGATTATTATTGATATTGCGCTTTCATTTTGGTACCTTTAATTGTGTAAAGAAAAGTGTTTTACTCAGTGTTTTTAATCAAGAACTTAAAGTCGTCATAGCTTTACGCTCATTGCTTGAATTGATTTCCTTGGAACTAGATCCTTGATTGTGATGACTTTTCTGTTTTGTTTTACTGATTGTTATGAAGAGTTGGTGCTTTATCTTCGTCCTCATCCCTAGATCATCATTCCATGCCTGAGAAGTCGGCTAGGAGCTGAATCGATGGTCGTCACTTCAGTGTTAATAGACCTATAGATTCTAACGCCCTTATTTTCTGTGCATGGATGATGAGTGAAGGATGTTTTTGCCCAGCTATCTACCCCTGTTGATTGTTCCTGGTTGATTGTTTGTCTTGCGCCTTCTTGCAGTTGAATACCTCTGCGTATTATTTATATTTTATTCTATGTGATCTTCATGATGGTTCCCAACTCTTGAATGGAAAAATCTTAGCGTCATCCACTTGAATGACAATGTTTCTTTTTAAACTTGTGTGGTTGTGATTAAGTTCATTATTTGACATTTACCCATTGTATGACATCGTTGTTTTAACTATTTGTGAGTGCAATTGAAATTTTTTATTGACTATAAACGATTGGATGACAGTGTTCTTTGTACCTCTTTGTGACTGTGAAATGGGTATAGCCATTTACATTTTGTCTGCAAGTTATATAGCCATTCGAATTCACAGCCACCAAATTTTTTATATAATGTCTATGATTTTACATAGCCAATTCGAATGTGAGATTATGTATTAACAATGTTGTTAGGGAAATGAATTGTCTGAATTTTTACACCAGCGATCTCTGGCTTGAACCACAACGAACTTTTTCTTAAAGGCTCGTGCGTTTAGTATGCTAGGGTATCATTTGGGCTGTGTTTGGTGGTGGTTCCATTGTATGAGTCGGGGAGGGGCATGTTATTGTGTGATGGGAAGCGATCCTTCTTTTTTTTCATTTAGACACTCTGTGATATCATATCTCTTATGTCAGCATTATCGTAAAACTGCTCTGCGATTTCGCTTATCTTGTGCCAGCATTAGCATCCCTTTCTCTGCAAATTGCTTGAGTGGACCACGATTTTACCTGTTTCATGGACTACGAACTTACCTGATTTATTTTTATTGAGTGTGAATTCATTTATGATGATTTTGATATGTATTGACAGTCGTTTTACTTTGCGTTGATCACTTTAGGATTGCATCCTTTTACATTTATTGCTCAGCGATCATATTGTATTTCATACCAGCTATAACATTTAACCACTTTGCGTTTTACATGCACGTGGACGGCGTTTAATTAATCTCACCATGTTTTTAATACATAACATTTTATTTGGCGTCTTTATACATTGGGTCAACGTTTGTCTACAACGTTTTACTGGTAGCGTTTTTCTTTTTGTGGCAGCCTTACCATTCCAGAAATTTTATTCATAGTCACTTGTTATACACAGACAATTACAGTGAAACTATACATTTAAAAGAAACAGGTTTATACGTTGAATGTCATGAATTTAGATAGCTAGTGTGGATGCGTTGTGACCATGTGGTAGATGCATTTATGACTGGGTATACCGGTCATAAATCCCCCTTTGATTTTTGACAACACTTTAAATAATATACCGGTCATAAATATTGACAGTAATGTGATGGTATGACAGTGTTGATAGTAACCATAATTAGAATTGACAACACTTTTTATATGGGTTATGTGTAATAATAGTCAGCAATAACATAGTATATTAGGAACAGAATTATTAGTGATTATTACCCAGCATTCCCATGGTGATTTAATATTGAATGTCATACACCCAGCATGTTGGTAGCGAATTGATTACATAGAGATAAATATTGCTAATTTAATATAAAATTTGAAGGACAACATGTTTATCTGTTGGAATAAAGAACAACAACCGAATGGCATTGAATAGACAGTGTGTTATACATTAATATTGTTAATATTGTTAGAGCGTGTTATGAATTGATATTGTTAATAGTGTTATACATTAATATTGTTAATATTGTTAGACAGCATGTTATGAATTGATATTGTTAATAATGTTATACATGTATTGTTCATATTGTTAGACAGCGTGTTATGAATTGATATTGTTAATAGTGTTATACATTAATTGTTAATATTGTTAGACAGCGTGTTATGAATTGATATTGTTAATAGTGTTATATTAATAGTGTTATATATTGATATTGTTAATATTGTTAGATAATGTTAAATTGTAAATTTAGATTTGTATTTATTGATTAATTTAGACTTGTTAAATTAGATAGCAAAGTCGATTATTATTTAAGCAGCGTAGATCAGTAGTTCACTTAATTTAATGGACAGCGGGTAATTTTTTATCAGCGTATTTGATGTTGTTAAGTGCCTAATTTAGTTCACCTTATGATAACATTTTTGACCATATTATCTTGGTAACAGTTCGCTCCTTCACACTTAGACATCTTGCTTAACAGTTAATGGTTTTGGTTTGTTGGCGAAGTCGTGTATTAGCTTGTGCTTTTTATTTTTGAATAATGTCATCTTGCATCTTGTCGACCTATTGCTTGGGGGTGTGGGTGTAGTCTTCTTGTCAGTTATTTTGGCTCCTAGCGCGTTGGATTTATCTTGATTCCTTGGTCCAGATAGGTTATGTTGCGCCAAAGTTGTTGTCACGTCTATCACCTAGGGACGACATGATTCCTGATGAGGGGATCATGGCATGCCCTATTGGATAGAGGCGAATGATAACTTGGCCAGAGTTTGTGCTTCCCGTTGTGGGTGTTGTTGATCATTGTAAGCTTGTTGTTGGCGATTGGGTTGTAACACCTTCATGTGTTTAGTTTTGCGCGCCATAGAGGTTCTAGTCATTGGTCGTTGAGGCCGTTGTTTCAAGACTATGGATGTTTTTCTTAGCTTGTATGTGTTGTTGTGTCATGTGTCAGGCGGGTAGTCATTTCCTTCTTTATGATTTATGCATGTTTCGCCCAGTTGCTCGATGTGCTAGTGTGTAGAGTCGTTGTTGTATGTTGCCTTATCTATGTGTGTGGTGTTCGTCGTCAGGTGGTGTGGTTTAACTATGTCCTCGTTGCCTTCCTTCCTAAAAACCAAAAAAAAAATTGCACTTTTCACTTCCCTTGGAGTCGTAACAATTGGGGACTTTACAGACTATTCTTTATTAATGAAGTAATACTAACACGTAATCTTAGAAGCAATTTTATCAAGGGAGGGTAGTTGTAAACCTAATCTCTTTTGAGTCTTTATATTATGTATTAATATTATAGAGTTGTTACACTTACCCTGAAGGTGGCCTCTTCAAAGACCCTGCCAACATGTCATATTTGAACAAATTCTACCCTTGAGTAACCCCCCTACTTCAAACCACCTTTGTTTGTATATTTCAATTTGTAAAAATTTCGATATATTTTTAAATATTTTTTACAAAAACTTTTAGATCTTTTTTGACGCTCCTTATCTCTTGTTCTTTCTTGCTTTATCAAATGAATCATTCACCAACATATCACATCATTTTTTTTGGCAGTGCTAGTCGATGGACTCGAAATATCACCTCTATAGCTTGGGCAAATTATTCACATTCACACACACTACATCAGTTAAGAAGTGTATGCTTAGGTCTAGCTATGAATAACCAAGTAGAATATGCTACAATGATTGTCCTGCTAGTTGATGCTACCCAACTCCATATCCGACATCTCAGCATATTCTTGGATTCCTAGCTTGTCGTCTCGCAACTGAGTAATGTTTACCATGTTTGTGATCCATACCTCTTTATAAAGTACTTGCAACTCAAACTTCTATCAATGAATTTTGAATCCATCACATTCATACATGTCCCTAAAAGTGCAAATCATTTTGTAGACAACATTGCAACTGAAATTTTAGAATGGTATCTATCACATTAAAACATTGTTTGTTAGGATTTATCTTTTATCAGCATATGCGTGTTTTTATCATCATCACGATATAAAAATCATATAACATAGAACAATAAATACACAAGATCATCCACCACATCATCAAAACACCATCAAGAGTCATCAAAAGTGTGTGTGTGTGTAAACATTTTCAAAAATGGGTACATCGCTACATCCAATCATACTTCACTATGGTCGCACCATCACAACATATGTTTCATATACAAAATAGGGAAATTTCCCCTACCACTGTGAGATGATACAAAAATGTCGGCCATGCTCATACACAAAAATACACAACATAAGCCACTAAGGTGGTGGAAGTTGTATATATCCCCTAGCTGGAGGTGCTCTACCAGAAAACTCATCCCCTCCTACTACTCTAGATATATCGGTCAAAGGCCTCCTCTGCCTAGTGGCAAGAACACTTGCCACTATTTTTTGTCTCATCAACGGGCACTACTTGGGATCCATACTAGTACAAGCATCAAGAACCTCCTCATCAAAGTTTTCCCACCTAGGCTCCATCACTCCTCACAAAACTCGATCAAATCGTCATCGCAGGTCCATCAACTATGTCTCAAGCTCAACCACTCGCTCTACTAGTCTCCCCTCCTCTGGATTTAATCGTTGCCTCCAACAAGATGACTTGACCTCAACATCATGATGGCCCTACCACTACCTTACTCTCTCTGGCTCTCGTCATAATGTCACTGCTGGTCTCCTTGCTACCACAAGGACATCCCTCCTAATAGGGATCTCCCTCCCTCATAGTCCCACATCTATAATAATAATAATAATAACAAATTACCCATTATTAATCTGTCAAATAAATAAAACCATGAGATAGAGAAATCAAGTAAAGACATAAATGCAGTAAAAAATCATACAAGTACTTACCTCTCTGACCCTAGTCTTTGCCTTGTTGCAACACCATATCTGGATCATGTTAGTAGTCCATCATTGCATATAGGTAGTCCAGGATAATATGAGGTATCTGTAACCATCAGCATTGATAGTGGGGATTGAAGTACCTCCCCATATCCCCTCTACCCTCGTGGATGAGGAGGTCTCCCCATCATCTCATTTGGGGCTCTGATGGCCCAACCACATCTAGGTCTATCTGTGGGCATAAGAGCACCAACTGCTCAAAGAAAAAGTAGTAGAGGTCTAATCCAAAGAAAAATTCCCCCTCCTAATGCCTCCAACATTGTGTCAACTAGGTAAACATGGCCTCCCTCACCAGAGATGCCCATGCACAGTGGCAACCCTAGATCACCCTCTCTATGATGGTCATCTAGGCCCCCGTAATCCTCTATGTCCCTAAGGATCCATAGATCCTCACTACCATCGTTATCACAACCCAAGTGGTTAAATCCTAGATATCAACAATCTGGATCAAGCCCCCTCTCACAGCCCCATCACTAGAGCAGTATCACATGACCAACTCCTAAATAATAGTTTTTCCCTCCATCTATGGGCTCACTTTAATCATCTCCCCTCGAATGGAGAGCCCCATTAGAAAATAGATATATACCTTAGTAGATAGCTCCAACATATTCCCTTGTACCTCAAATGTCAACGATCATGCCTCCACATGCCAATCAGAAAAACCAATAGCTCCTCTTGGGAGCATAACAAAGTGCATTCAAAATACTTGAGAAGGTCATAATCGACCGACTCAAGTCGAACGGCAAGGTCCCTTTGGACCTCCATTCGGAAAGCGTTATAATCTCGTTCATGCCACCGAATCAACATAATGGTCAATCACAGTCTCATTACATGTACCAAAACACAACTCATTTAGTCTTAGGACCCTTCCATCCATTCAAACTACTTAATTTCAGTAGGTTGTGCAAATTTTGTAACTGTACCCAAAAATAGTTGTGCAACTAGTTTCGCACAGTTGTTAAATGAACAGTGATGTTGAACAGTCCTGTAACTTATCCCTACGGTTTTTCAGCTAACAATCACATGATTTTCTACGTAGATGTACAACATACACATGTGCACACCTGCGCAGGTGACTAGATTACAGTTGTGCAAATGTGAACGATAATATTTTGATTGCCCAAGCAAATCGTATGGTCGCTTCACAAAGGATCCATACAGTCCTCAAATCCCCCCGTAGACTAAGGGGAAATGGTTGATCTGGATTATATTTAGAATGAAATGAGATATGAATGAAAACATAGCAGAGAATGCAGAAATACAGTGAAATCCATATTCTATTAACTAATGGAATACAAAAGACTATAAAATGCGAAGCACACAAACTAGCTAGAATGGTGGTATCTTATCCCTGAAGAAAGAGATGTGATGACTATGCTCATTCATAAGAATTTTATTACAAAGAGGTCGAAAAATACTTTTAACAGAAAGAACAATGATAAAACCCTAAATATCAAAAAACATAACCCTAGAAGATGAAATGCCAAAAGGTTTGTGGACCTCGATGTGGTTAATTGATACATCAACTTCATGGGGGCATTACTTTTGCATACGATCTCCATTTGGGGCACTTAGTATCCCATTGAAAAGGTCTAGCTAATAAGTACACATATGAAATGGCCCAGTACATGTGTTTAGTTATCTACTAGGCCCTGCCATGTCAAAAAAACGTCATTTATGGCCTCGAAAGTTTGGGACCCGAAAAATCGTAGAAACACTGCCAAGATGTGGAACCATTATGAATTAGTGGAATAGGTAGGTGGCCACCAATATCCACTTGCATCAATGGCGATCATATATTAATGAAAAATCTTTATTTCTACACCGTAGAGGATGAATGAGTGCAAGTGGACTCTCCTTTCCTCCTTGGGAGGGTTCTTTTATGTTCCTTTGGAATTCTCCTCTCTCTCTAACAAAGAAGTGTGCATGAAATATTCATGGGAAGATGCCAAACACTAGTTAGTGGCTATGTTTACGCAAAATGATGTCTTGAGAATGTGGCTCTCAAGAATCATTTAGACAAAATAACCTTGCATAATCTTCTCTTCTTTTGAATGTTGCCCCATGGCTCTTATTTATAGCCAATCTTCAAGCTCCATTAAGACTAGTTTCAGGTGTGAATGGTGCACTTTGAATTGTGGTTCCCTGTGACTTGAAGAGACATAGAACCACCAAAGTACCAACCTTCAATGGGTATGGAGCTCGAGGATGCCTCATATGCTTTCCTTGGAGTACCCTTGATGGGAGTTTTTCATTTATTGCACCAAATGTGCTTGAGGTTTTACATTGGGAAGATTTGCACGACTATCAAACGATCGGTCATGAAGGCTTGCATAGATCACGCAAACATCAAACTGTAAAGTCATGTGGATGTATAAAAAACCCACTTTATATAGTTTTGGGTGCTCTATTGAAGATGGTGAATAATTTCCATCGAACAACACTATGTTATGTTGTACTAATGACTTTTTGGGTGATCACTTGGATGGTTCTCTAAGGGATTTTTAGGTGATAAGAATTGCCCCCTGATGTGCAAGGTAGAGAGCATACTAAGTTGGGAAGATGCACTCGTAGTCCCAAGAAATCAAGGTGATGAATAATTAAAAATATCTAATTAATAGTTCATGTGCACAAGAAGTCATCCATGTGGCAAGGAAAAAAGAAGTATGGTTCTTTTTAACCTCCATACCAAGCTAGGTTGACTAACTAGTATGCAAGGATGAACTAAAAACTTGTTTTTTAGGCTTTACAAAGTGCATAAAAATAGATCCTATCACCTAACTTCAAATTGAAATAAAAAAATCAACAAAAAACTCGTGAGTAAGACAATTTGCACAGATCTCACATAATACAAATGGCACTGTTGTGGGATATGTGTGGCTCTATGCATCTTTTCTTTTGAAAGTTGCACAGATTCCTATGTTGTGGATAGAAAAATTCCACTTAGGTGAGGGACTCAAAATATGATTTCAAGCAGTAGATAGGCCAGTTTGGTATCCTACAAAACAAATCAAAAGAGAGGACAAGCTTCAACAACCTAGGAAAGGTGAACTATCAGTTAGAAAACCCAGTGGAGTCATCAATTTGTTTGGTTCTTTTTCCCACTTGGGTGAGAAAAAACAACCTTTGTATAGCTAGGATGAAAGCTATATGATAGGTAACTGGTTAGAGTTAGTCCATAAGCATGAATGTCATTGAAAACACAAAATGAAAGGAAAAGAAACAAGTAGAAATCATGAAAATTGCACCAACAATTAAAAGGGAGCCAATGGTGATCATATACAAAGAAAAAAACTTTGTTGCTACACCATAAAGGATGAGTGAGTGAAAGTGGACTCTTCTTTCCTCCTCAGGGGGTGGGGGAGTTCTTTTGTGTTCCTTTGGAATTATCCTCTCTCTCTAACAAAGAAGTGTGCATGAGCTCTTCATGTGAAGAGGCCAAACACTAGCTAGTGGCTATTTTTGCACAAAAATGGTGGCTTGAGAATGTGTCTCTTAAGGATCATTTAGACAACATAAACTTGCACAATATTCTCTTATTTTGAATGTTGTCCCATGCCTCTTATTTATATCCAATCTTCAATCTCCATTCATACTAGTTCCAAGTGTGAATGCACTACAACAAATCCATGTGATTAGCCCCCTTTTTAGCTCCCTTTTTTGCTTTCACTGGTTGTTTTAATGTATTTGTATCCACTTTTTGCTAAACTCGGGGCTATTTATTGAGAGGGCGCTATTTATGAATCTATTTGCGTCGAGCAACACAAGTGGGCGCTAAACTAGGCGCTATTAGTGCCTAGTTTAGTGCCCTTTTTAGTGCCCCAGTTAGCGCCTAATTTATCTCCCTATTTAGCTCCCAGTTTAGCTCCCAGTTTAGCTTCCAAATTAGCTTCCTTTTTAGCTTCTATTTTGGCTTCCAATTTCACTCCCAATGTGCCTAAATAGTAATTTTGTTGAGTTTTTTGGGGTTAAGTGGATAGGGGCTTTGGGGATTAGGTTATTTAGGGATTTGAGGTCTAGGGATTAAGGTTTAAGGGATTAAGCGTTATCTTTTAAAGGATTAAAGGTGAAGGGACCAGGGATTACAGTTTAAGGGATTAAGGGTCAATGGCTAATGGATTTGGGGCTTAGGGTTTAGGTATTTTAATGGTTAATTGATTAGGGATTATATATGGTCAAGGGATTAATGACATCCATCGATCCTACACATAATCATTGAGATAGTCCATGTCTCATTTTCATAATCCGTCATTTCCATATGTAGAATACTTGTTAGAACTGATCTCTTGAAATGCCATGGAACTTCCAATACACCCATCACAAATAGTGTCTTCCACCTACCCCTCACAATGAGCAATTAATGGGGCCAACCTTGAAATTTCTTCAGTTTGTGCCTGTATGCATCGAAATTTGACATGGTTAGACTAGACACATGCGTTGATGGTATGGGAGGGTTTCAAGATTCAAGGATGTCTGATGTCCCCACATAATCTTTGAGATCTTCCATGTTTTCATCAATGTTCATAATGAACGTCTCATTGTCATCATTTTTCATTACCATCTGTAGAATCTTTTTTGGAACTCTCTTGAAATGTCATGGAACTTCCAATTCACCCACCAAATATGTCATGCATCAACCCCGCATAGTGAGCAGTGAATGGGGCCAACGTTGAAATGTCTTCGATATGTACCTGTATGCATCGAAATTTGACATGGCTAGACTAGACACATGCCTTGACGCTATGGGAGGGTTTCAAGACTCAAGGATGTATGATGTCCCCACATAATATTTGAGATCGTCCACATTTTCATCAACGTTCATCATGCACGTCTCATTATCATCATTTGTCATTCCCTTCTATAGAATCGTTGTCAAAACTATCTTGAAATTTGACATGGAACTTCCAATACACCCATCACAAATTTCTTCCACCGAACCTGCACAATGAGTAGTGAATGGGGCCAATGTTGAATTCTTTTCAATATGTTCTCGTATGCATTGAAATTTGGCATGGTTAGACTAGATAGTTGCCTTGATGATATGGGAGGGTTTCAAGACTTAAGGATGTTTTATGTCCCCGCATAATATTTGAGATCATCCATGTTTGCATCAATGTTCAATATAATGGATGTCTCAATGTCATTATTCATTATTTCCATCTATATAATCTTTGTCGAAACTCTCTTGAAATGTCATGGCACTTCCAATACACCCATCACCAATGTCATATTGCATTGACCTCGCACATTGAGCAGTGAATGGGGCCAACGTTGAAATTTCTTCAAATTGTGAATGTATGCGTCGAAATTTGACATGGTTAGACTAGACATGTGCCTTAACGGTATGGGAGGGTTTCAAGACTCAAGGATGTCTGATGTCCCCACATAATCTTTGAGATCATCCATGTTTTCATCAACATTCATAATGGATGTCTCATTGTCATCATTCATCATTTCCATATGTAGAATCTTTTTTGGAGCTCTCTTGAAATGTCATGGAACTTCTAATTCATCCACCACAAATGTCATGCAGTGACCCCACACAGTGAGCAGTGAATGGGGCCAACGTTGAAATTTCTTCAATATGTTCCTGTATGCGTCAAAATTTGACATGGTTAGACTAGACACATGCCTTGACAGTATGGGAGGGTTTCAAGACTCAAGGATGTATGATGTCCCCACATAATCTTTTAGATCATCCATGTTTGCATCAACGTTCATAATGGACATCTCATTGTCATCATTCATTGTTTCCATCTGTTGAATCTTTGTTAGAACTCTCTTGAAATGTCATGGAACTTCCAATTCACCCACCACACATGTCATGCATTGACCTCGCATAGTGAGCAGTGAATAGGGCCAACGTTGAAATTTCTTCAATATGTGCTTGTATGCGTCAAAATTTGACATGGTTAGACTAGACACATGCCTTGGTGGTATGGGAGGGTTTCAAGACTCAAGGATGTATATTGATGTCCCCACATATTATTTGAGATCATCCAAATTTGCATAAACATTCATCATGCACGTCTCATAGTCATCATTCGTCATTCCCTTCTATAGAATCATTGTCGGAACTATCTTGAAATTTGACATGGAACTTCCAATACACCCATCACAAATTTCTTCCACTGAACCCACACTGTGAGAAGTGAGTGGGGACAGTGTTGAAATTTTTTCAATATGTGCCTGTATGCGTCGAAATTCGACATGGTTAGATTAGACACATGCCTTGACAGTATGGGAGGGTTTCAAGACTCAAGGATGTCTAATGTCCTCACATAATATTTGATATCATCCATGTTTGCATCAATGTTCATAATGGGCATCTCATTGTCATAATTTGTTTTTTCCATCTATAGAATCTTCATTGGAACTCTCTTGAAATCATATGGAACTTCCAATTCACCCACCACAAATGTCATGCACCAACCCCGCATAGTGAGAAGTGAATGGGGCCAACGTTGAAATTTCTTCAATATGTGCATGTATCCGTCGAAATGTGACATGGTTAGACTAGACACATGCCTTGATGGTATGGGAGAGTTTCAAGACTCAAGGATGTATATGGTGTCCCCACATTATCTTTGAGATCATCCACATTTGCATCAATTTTCATCATGCACATCTCATTTTCATCATTCTTCATTCCCTTCTATAGAATCGTTGTCGGAACTATCTTGAAATTTGACATGGAACTTCCAATACACCCATAACAAATTTCTTCCACCGAACCCGCATAGTGAGCAGTGAGTGAGGCCAACGTTGAAATTTTTTCAATCTATGTCTGTATGCGTCGAAATTCGGCATGGTTAGATTAGACACATGCCTTGACAGTATGGGAGTGTTTCAAGACTTAAGGATGCTTGATGTCCCCGCATAATATTTGAGATTTTCCATGTTTGCATCAACGTTCAATATAATGGATGTCTCATTGTCATCATTCATCATTTCCATCTATAGAATCTTTGTCAGAACTCTCTTTAAATGTCATGGCACTTCCAATTTACCCATCACAAATGTCATCTTGCATCGACCTCGCACAGTGAGAAGTGAGTGGGGCCAACGTTGAAATTTCTTCAAACTATGCATGTATGCATCGAAATTTTACATGGTTATACTAGACACGTGCCTTGACGGTATGGGAGGGTTTTCAAGACTCAAGGAAGGTTTCTAAATTCCACATCTGCATCAACGTTCATCATAAACGTCTCATTTTCAATGTTCGCCATTCCCTTATATAGAATCGTTGTTAAAACTATCTTGAAATTTGACATGGAACTTCCAATACACCCATCACAAATGTCATACACCGACCCCACATAGTGAGCATTGAATGGGGCCAGCGTTGAAATTTCTTCAATCTGTGCATGTATGAGTCGAAATTTGACATGGTTAGATTAGACAAATACCTTGATGATATGGGAGGGTTTTGAGACTTAAAGATGTATATTGATGTCCCCACATAATATTTGAGATCATCCACATTTGCATCAACATTCATCATGCACGTCTCATTGTCATCATTCATCATTCCCTTCTATAGAATAGTTTTCAAAACTATCTTGAAATTTGACATGGAACTTCCAATACACCCATCACAAATGTCATGCACCGGCCCCACATAGTTAGCAGTGAATGGGGCCAACATTGAAATTTCTTCAATCTGTGCATGTATGTGTCGAAATTTGACATGGTTAGATTAGACACATGCCTTGACGGTATGGGAGGGTTTCAATACTCAAGTATGTCTGATTTCCCCACATAATCTTCGATATTGTCCATGTTTGCATCAACATTCATTGTCATCATTCATCATTCCCTTCTATAGAAACTTCGTCAAAACTCTCTTTAAATGTCTTGGAACTCCCAACATGTGCATCACCAATTTCATCCACCGACCTCGCACAGTGAACAGTGAATGGGGCCAATGTTGAATTTTCTTCAAAATGTGACTGTATGCGTTGTAATTTTACATGTTTCACTAGGTGCATGCCTTGATGGTATGGGAGGTTTTTAAGACTTATGGACATCATTCTCTTCATCATTTCCATCATCATGGTTTTCATTTACATCATCATCATATTCATCATGACCCAATTTCTCCATCCATGCCAACAACGATCAAACCTGACATACCCATATTTACAATGAAACCTAATGATTAATAAACCATGATTCTATTAAGTTAAGACATCCCAAAAGAATTTTATAGGGTCCAACATATTGCAAGTGGTTTAATTGTTAATGGGTTAGGGATATATCGGGTGAAGGGATTCATGACATCAATCGACCCTACATGGTCACCAGTGAATGAGGCCAACGTTGAAATTTCTCCAAGATGTGCCTGTATACGTCGAAATTTGACATGGTTATACTAGGCACATGTCCCTTGATGGTATGGGAGCGTTTCAAGACTCAAGTATGTCTGATGTCCCCACATAATCTTCAATATCGTCCATGTTTCAAGGGGTTAGAAGTTAGATGGTATAAATGTTAAGGTCTTAGGTTTAGGCTTAGTGAAATATTTCAATTTGTTTTAAAATTTAAATTAATGAATAAACTTTGGATACATTAATTAACCTAATTGTCTGGATTTACATTGATTTACATATACGATATATTTAATTATATTTTTTAACAATTTCCAATAAATGACCACTAACCATACTAACTCTTATATAAGTAATCCTATTTTTTTTTGCCAACAATTCATAGAAAAGATTGAACACTTTAAGGATATTGCCAAAAGTAATTTTTATTGTCAGAAATAATACTGAAGCATTTCATGAAATTTTGGGCCATAAGAATCAACGTCATTTTAAAAACTGGATTACAAATAATTTTGAAAATTTAGAAGTCTTGGTCATTAACACTATTGTCTACAACAATGTCATCCAGTTTATCATTATCAATGTTCATATGTTCTTTCAAGTATTTAATATTATCATCATCCTCTTCTTGATTTGCATCATCTTCATCATCATTGAAATTTGACTGTAGACCATCTATATTGTTACCAGATGTATAATTTGGATCATCATTTTCTATACCATCCATATTGTTGTCTTCCATAAAATCATCTAACTCTGGATTGTTGTCTTCTTGTGCTTGAACATAACCATCTTCAACATCATCATGGATGTTAATTTCTTCGATGTTCTCTAATCCATCTCTCTGATTTTGTTGGACATCATTTTTTTTCTCAATATCCACTAATGCATCGTCAAATACATGCCTTAATCTTGGATCATAATGTATGAAAAATATCCATTTCGGGTCCAAAATATCTTCATATAAAAATACTTGCACATGAATGACATACATATATTAGAAATATCTTATAACACTTTTATTTATTAATAAACACATATATTATCGCAAAAAACTATGAATCAATAGATTAATGATCATTATTGCTTCTTATTTGAGTTAAAGAAATACATGCTCACAATGAATTGGTAGAACATAAGGCTCCTTATCCTCCGGTAGGAAGCTCGGGGAATCTATAGAAAACAATCCACTATGGGTATCATGTCTTTGTGTCCTCTCAAATGCTTCATACCATCTACACTTAAAAATACAACATTTAAAAGATTGGTAATCCAACTCAATAATTTCTTGGATTTTTCCAACATATTGTAGATTCCCTTCAAAAATATTCTTATCTTTAGAGCTTGCTCGAATGGATTGCTTGAAATCAACCATGATGCCACAATCAAAGGATCGTCTCTTTACATATACACTTTCTACACGTTAATGTCGTCCATATGCCCACATTACAGGATATTTCCTCGCCTGTGAAAGACCATTTATTTCAGTGAAAACAAATATAATGACAAATATTAAAATAGTTAATAGTGTCAAAACTGTAAGGAAACAACATTTTGTAAAATTCCAACTGTACCTTTCTTTCACATCCCCTACACATGTTGATTCCATATTTTTTTATGTTTGAATCTATACAAGCATCTTCTATTTGATTTTGAATTTGTTCAGTAACCCATTCTAGAGTGAAATCTTTGCCCCATTCCCCAAGCAGATCACTGGGAAGTGGAGTGTTCCTTGGGTTGGATCTCTTACACTGTCTCCTTGCTTCTAACACTTATTCTCTCTTTTTATCATACAAATCAATCCATTTGTTCATAAATCCCATGTGGTACATAATGAACTTTTTGAGTATTGCACTTTCGTCTACACCTATTACATGTCAACATGTTTATTTCAAACTCCAAATGCTATTCAGTTGATTTGACAAATAAATTACAAAGAAAATTAATGATTGCAAGTAAAACAACCACATTAATGATCATGAATTTACTTACTAATTTCTACTTGAACACCATTAGATTGTGGTTTTTCTCCATCAATAATGTCTAATGCTCGTTCTTCATCCCAGAAGCGTGGCCCATCTTCAAAATCCTTACCAAGGAATTCACATAGGAAGAAAAATGCTTCATTCAATACATACCCTTCAGCCATACAACCCTCTGTATGTGCCTTTTGTTAGATATATCTTTTTAGATTTTTCATATACCTCTCAAAGAAAAACATCCACCTCGTTGATACGACACCCGCCAATTCAATGTCATCGACTAGGTGTATAAGTAAATGGACTTGTAGGTCCATGAAACTTGTAAGGATGTCCTTCTCAAATACACACACAATTTCTTCAATTTCCTTCTTCCATTTTGGTACTTCATATTCATGGATCTCCTTGGAGGTTACCCACCTATTATAAGAATAGTAAATTAATATGAACCTGTAGTGAAAAATTAAAATGGAATATAATATATCTATGTCTCTCACACATGAACATTTCATACCACATACCTTGTAAATGTTGAAAATCGACTTATGACATTCCTTAAGTTAACGGTAAGACATGAATCCCCCCTAATTGCCAATTGCATGATATGTTATCAAACACATTCATTAGAGGTCATTAGTAATTTTTCACACAACAAAATATCAAAATATATTTAGTACTAAATCAATGTTACCAGTAAAACTTAAATGATGATATATAATACCTTCAGAAAATTATGAAAATCATGTGTTTTAAATCATGTGATATGTCCATCAATTGTAAAATCTTTAACCAATGATGACCCATAGCCAGTAGGTGTCCTTATTGAATGGATGATATTTTTTAGTTGGTCTAGCTCTCTTTTTTTCAAAATCCATGGAGCTTCTGCATATGTTTCATTTTCCCTGTTTGGCCACAAATGTCTTCTATCAAATTTGGTACGCGAAAGAGCAATATCTCTCCTCGAAGACAAGGTGTCCTTCTCTTTGTTTGATATACGTCGAAATATAGAATCTGGGACATTTTTGAAGATGTTCATAAGATCTAATAGGTGAGATATTAATAGATCCTTCCAGTAAGGGAGCTCATAAAATATGGATTTCCTTTTCATTCTTTCTAGCATATTAACTACAACTTGTTCTGGTTCTTCAATTGAATCACCCCGTTCAAAAAAATCCTCCCAACCTTTCAATTCAGCATCTTCATACTTCTTAATCCAATCACTTGGACCCATGGACCCATAATCATGGGAGGGCCTCTATTTTAAACTTTTCTATCAAATTGATTCTTTAGACGATTTCTAAACTTATGATATGTTGGTAGAAAAACCATGTTGTTTGCTTAAATAAATTTATGTAGATCTTTAGAATACCTCCCTTGAAATTGATCTGCACATCTTGGACATGCAAATATCCCCTTTGTTTGAAGCCCAACAATTCAATAAGTAATGTTAATAGCATTATAATAATAGTATAAAATTATGTATGAAATTTGGGATGAAAATAAATTATGAGTGTGAATACGTAAATATTTTATCTTACCAGAACAGACATCAAGTCTGGGAAATCATGAATAGTCCAACATAGTACACCATAAAACATGAAGAACCTATTTTATGGAGGACGTGATATGTCATACATTCTTATGCTTTTCCATAGTAGTTGCATCTCATCAATAAAAGGCGCAATATAAACATCCATATTTTTAACTTGTTGTTTTCCTAGAACAATGAGATTCAGCATAAGGTGCTCCTTTCTAACACTCATCCATGGGGGAATATTGTATACTATCAATCCGACTGGCCAAACACTATAATTTGATCTGAGGAAAGAGAATGGGCACACTCCATCAATTGCAAGACCAAACCTAATACTATGCGGTTCATCTTTGAATTTACTTGGCCATTTTTCCTCTATGTGTATCATTGCTTTGGAGTCAGCCGAAATTCGCATGAATCCATATTTACTCATGTTCTTTGCATGCCAGTCCATCATTTGTGCAAGTGACTTGCACCGAAACATTCGTTGTAGTCTAGGTACAATTGGCATGTGACATAAAACCTTTTTTGGAAGTGTAGGACCTTGTACATCTGTATGATATATGTTCTCTTGCATACAGGACATTGTACCTTGTTTTGATATTCACCTCTGTATAAAATGAAATCATTTTTACATGAATGAATTTGTTTATATTCATTCACCAACTCATACAACAACTGATGTGCTTCTCTGCAAGTTGATGGCAACACATTCTCTTCAGGGAATATTTTAGTTTTTAGTGCCCTGTAAGATTTCCAGAGATTAAATCAATTAAATGTTTGACTTATGATGATCATGTTTGATATGTCAATCTACACTACTATTGTTTGTATACAATATATGTTTTATAACATCACATTAAATAAATATAAACTTAGTTGATGAATGTTTACAAATTGCGTACACCAATTGACAATGCAAAGTAAGAAATACATTTCAACTCACTTCAGTAGGGTAGTGAATCCTTTGTATGACCAACCAAATAGTGATTTGATTTTTAATAATATCAATGTGCATGCAAGTTTTGAGGTTCTACTTGCACCCGATCTGAACACAAGTGTCTTCGCAGCTTGCTTGATTGAGTCTTTCAGGTTGTTATCATCAATATTACATTGGTGGTAATTACCCATACTATCATCATTATTGTCAACCATATGATCATTATCGTCATGATTGTTTCCATCCCCGAAGAAACGTGTAAGCATTCCATTCAATGCTTCTTCATGCACTGCATTTTCACTATCATCATCATCATTAAAGCTATGTGGTATGACATCATTTTATGTCAATCTCATCATCTCTTCAAACTTATTAGTTGGTAGTATTCTCTTCAATGTTGCTCTTTTCGCTCTAGTATGGTTTAAAGGATGGTTTGGATCATCCCGTCCAAATCTCAATAACCCAGTTTGATCTTGGGTATTAGTAGGTGGATCATCAATGTCTTATACCTATCAACATACACAAGCATTATTTAATGTTTGGAAAGAATTGGATAACTCATAATTGTATCAATTTCAAAGAAATATAATCAAATATATTGTATTAACCAATAAGAATATAGAATGTATGAACATATATACATCAATTGAATAGCGGAATATTATTTTATATACTACTTCTTTTATACAATAATTTAAAATAAAACACAATTTTGACAACATAGTGTATAAAATGTCAATCCACACTCATTGATTATTCTTTGGTTTTCTGCCCTTACGAACATCCTTAGGGAGACCTAGTTCTTCCCTTTTCTTTCGTGTAGGAGTGTGTTTTAAGAAGAGGTAATTAATAAATAACTCATCCCCAATGGTAAGGTCCATAATAGCCTCAACCATTATCAATATATCAACCTCTCTTTCCATATCTCCATCTTTATCATTTATAACTTCAACAAATTGACAATTTGGTCTTACATTAGGGTCCCTTCCCTTACTACTATTTATAAAACCTAAAATATTTTTGTGTGTGTATGCACATCCATCTATATACATAAAATGAGCTATATTAATTTTGTTTCCACTTTCCAATTGGAGACGATGTGTATGCATATTTGAATTTAGACCATATGTTGACATGCTAGGCTTATATTCTGCTAGCCTTTTCAATTCACCATTGTAATATGATGGACCATAATATGGCATTAATCTCCTAGTGGTTTGTTGTGAATTTTTTCTACTTTTAGATCCCACATGGACATTTTGGACAATAAAGAGGCCTAGATTTTCTCCATGAATATTGGAGGGTCGTATCATGTAGTTGTATCCCCAAAATTGAAACACCTCATACACTCTAGGTAGTTGTTGATCACTGGGCCAAGCACAATATAATTGACGATCAAATGTCTCTTTGTAAATTGATCTCAAAATCAGGGGCAAGTCATCATCTCCATCACATTCATTCTCATAGGGTATGTAGTCCACCTTTCCCTTGTCTTTAAGAAAATTATGCATCTTTAAAGCAGTTCTTGTTCTGTTACTTTTTTTCATCAAATCCTCATCTTCAGAGTTGGTATATGTGCACATATTTTTGGTAGATGTATCATCTGATAAATGATCATCACCCTCTAGGCTAGAAGTCAATGATCCAGGAAACTTTAAACCTAGAACTTTATCCTGCAAGTATTCATTAAGAAAAAAATTAATTAATTAAATAATATAAAACAATGTTTAAAAGAAGTATACATATTATTTATATCAAATTGGAAAATTCCTTACCACAATTCCAATCGGATTTGAATCGATTGTAGGAGGCATACTACCCACTAGAAGCTCATCATCTATGTAATGTCTTTGTACAATCGCTCGTTTGAATTTTTTCTTTCCATGACATACAGAACATTCACAAATAACAATTTTCTCAAAGTATTCATCCCATGTACTATATTCTAGACCAACCTCTTGTTCAGTGATATCATTTGTTGTGTCTGCAGGATCCATTGTCATATCCTTTTCCACCCACTATCCTCTATGTAATTTAATAGTTTTAGGTCCATGTCCACGTACATATCTTTTTCTTTTTCTAGTTGAATGCTCAAGCTCTACATTTTCTCCAATATCCATCTAAAATAATCAACAACATGCATTAATTTCTGACAAGATTGGATAATACACTATAAAATTTAATAATTTCTTGAAAAAACGTGAATGTTTCACAAAATGCCATCAAATTAATTTTTCCTAAGTTAAGTCAAAATTAGAGTACCTGATGTCCTGCGTCATCCATTGTGTCCTCATTTGATATGACACGATCTGTTTTAGTGGCCTTAACTAGCTCATGTAACACACAACATAGTCAATAATGCTTAGTACACCAATTATATTATTTCAACGAATTTTCTATGCAACAAAAAACCTCACCTTGGTCACATTTTTGACATATTGATATCATGTTTTGGAGTTGAAAAAAAAAATTACGACCCTAGGTATTTACATCGAGCCAAAATTTCAACAAGAAAAGTATCCAACATCCCTATCCCACATGGCCATCCTAATTTTCAAACTTTTCCCTTGATCGTAGAATCACATTTAATCACCATTCTTGTGCATTTTCCACCAATAAGTTTGAGCTCAAAGGCCATATGGAAAAAAAAAATACTTTATCCCTTCTATGTTGTAGCATTTGAGAATTCATAAAGACCTTCCTCCTTTGGTTGATGTTGATTTTTATTCTTACCTTTATTGTATCTATAGATTTCGTTGTCATATGCTCTTCCGCCCACTTTCCTCTCTGCGATTTAGTAGGTCTACGTCGTCCACGTCCTCTTTTCATGGTCTCCTCTGGATCTTGTTACACAACAATGACAATATTTTTTAGCACACCAATCAAATCCATTATCATCTAATAAGTTAGGGAAAATAGGGCCACAAGTCAAAATTAGCTTGGGATCAAACACCAATACCAATACCAATACCATACCATTGCATACCAATACCAATACAAATACCATTGCATGGAAATGGTATGCATTGGCAATGATGTGCATACCAATACCATACCATACCAATACCAATACCAATACCATACCATACCATACCAATACCAATATCATTGCCAATACCAATATCAATACCATTGCATTGTCAATACCAACACCAATACCAATATGCATTGTCAATACCAATACCAATACCATACCAATACCAATACCAATACCAGACCAACATGCCCATCATGCCCATCACCAATACCATACCAATACAATACCAATACCAATGCCATACCAATACTATGCCATACCAATACAATACCAATACCAATAACAATAACAATAACAATACTATACCAATACCATACTATACAATACCATACCATACCAATACCATGCCATACCATACCATACCAATACCAATACCATACCATTACCATTGCATACCAATACCAATACCATTGCATATCATTGCATGAAAATGGTATGCATTGGTAATGATATGCATACCAATACCAATACCAATACCATACGAATACTATACCATACCAATACCAATATACATTGCCAATACCAATACCAATATGCATTACCAATACCAATACCAATACCAATACCAAAATAAAAACCAATACCAATACCAAAATAAAAACCAATACCAATATGCATTGCCAATACCCTTATGCCTTGCCAATACCAATACCAATACCATTGCCAATACCATTGCATACCAATACAGCCAATACCATTGCATACCAATACCAATACCAATACCATTGCATACCAACACTAATACAAATACCATACCATACCATCCCAATACCAATACCATACCATACTGATAAAATGCCATACCATACCATACCATACCAATACCAATACCATACCAATATTGTACCATTGCATACCAATACCAATACAATTGCGTACCATTACACGACAATGGTATGCATTGGCAATGATATGCATACCAATACCATACCAATACCAATACCATACCAATATCAATACCATACTATACCATACCAATACCAATACAAATGCCAATACCAATACAAATACTAATATCAATTACAATACCAATACCAATACCATACCAATACCATTGCATACCATTACATGACAATGGTATGCATACCAATACCATATCAAAACCAATACCAATATGCATTGTCAATACCCTTATGCCTTGCCAATACCAATGCCAATACCATTGCATACTAATACATCCAATACCATTCCATACCAATACCAATACCAATACCATACCACACCAATACCATGCCATACCAATACCATACCAATACCATACCACACCATACCAATACCATACCATACCATACCAATAACATACCAATACCAATACCATACCATTGCATACCAATAATAATACCAATATCATACCAATACCGTACCATTGCATACCAATACCAATACAATTTCATACCATTGCACGGCAATGGTATGCATTGGCAATGATATGCATACCAATACCATACCAATACCAATACCATACCCATATCAATACCATATTATACCATACCAATACCAATATCAATACCATACCATACAAATACCAATACCAATACAAATACCAATACCATACCAATACCAATAACAATACCAATACCAATACCATACCAATACCATACCATTGCATACCAATACCAATACCATCGCATAACAATACCATTGCATACCATTCCACGGCAATGGTATGCATTGGCAATGATATGCATACCAATACCAATACCGATATGCATTGCCAATACCCTTATTCCTTGCCAATACCAATACCAATACCATTGCATACCAATGCGGTCAATACCATTTCATACCAATACCATACCAATACCATACTAATACAATACCATACCATACCAATAACATACCAATACCAATACCATACCATACCATACCAATAGCATACCAATACCAATACCAATACCATACCATTACATACCAATAACAATAACAATATCATACCAATGTTGTACCATTGCATACCAATACCAATACAATTGTGTAATGTCCCTATTTTGGGACATTACAACTTTACAAAGTGCTAGGCCTACCAGAGTAGCCAGATAGGGGTGACAAAGAGTTCGGGAAATATTGAGGGGTTTTATTGGGCTCGACTTGCATCATTAATCATCAGGATCCATTCCGCACAACTTGGTTTTGGTTTCATTGCATTCCAATGATTTCTGTAATTTTGAGTTATTATGGGTCATATCTTAATTAATTTCACTAAGAAGGTCATAATGGGCATATTACTTGGAGAAACCTCTTAGTGTAATAGCTCATCGGAATCAGGAAGAAGAGCACTACAGGATAAGATGATGAGAAGTGACTTTCAGTGGCTGGAGAAGCCATAAGGATGGATAAATCACTTTTTAGAGGTAAAATGATTAATTAATTAAGTGATTTAATCAAGGAATAATAAAATAAAGTAAAAGACACTTGGAGGGAAAAGGTCAACAATGAATTAGGGTTTCAGCGGTGAATTAGGGTTTTGGAAAGCTATAAGAGAAGAGTCAGCGACCTAATTCATGATTATGCAGATTATGACTTGTCATTGAGGAGAGAGGCGCATCTCAGGAGAGATAGTTTAGTGGATTCCAAAAGGAAGACACCAGTTGGTTGATTTCGGTGTTGAAAGACGCACCCTAGTCACTGGGAAGATCACACAGGTCTTCCATCGTTCTTCAGCAGCATTTATGCAGGGTCCAACAGCAAGGGTGCGCTTATCTAGGGTGAGGGCGCAGCTCTTAAGGAGGTTAAGTGGATCGACTTGTTCCATCTGAGAGGAGTTCAAAGATTCCCCTCCAACCCAGTTGAGAGGAAGGCAAGGCACATATTTTTCCTGATTCCTCGTTAGATTCCGATGGAGGAATCATCTGAGGTGCATTTTCCAGACTTGGAAGAGAAGCACTTTTGGCGGACACATTCGGGGTTCCCGAGCGAGCATCAGATCAGATTCAAGGAAACCCTTCCGACCCATTTCGCAATAGAGCGAGGCGATCATTTTGAGATACATCTCGGTCGATTCTGACGGTGGAATCACTAGGACGCATTTTGCGAGTGAGAGAGGGGCGCATTCCCCCAAGGGGATCCATCTGAGGTCCAAACCCACCAGCAGAGGGGTCGGTCAGTTACCAGGCCTGTGAGCTAGAGCAGGGCGCACCATTTGGGACAGTTTCCAAGCCATTCCGAGAGGTATATCCACCAGGGAGAACTTTCCATACTTCCAGCAGTTATCGTACGAGCTGCCATAGTTCCATCTCATCCATTGATCCCGCAGTGCTCATCTATTATTGGGTATTATCATTTAGTTTGCTTATTGTATTCTGGCTAAGATCCTTTTGTCTTTTGATCTAGTCGAGTGATTCATTTTATTTAGCCACATTTGACTTTTGTACTCCGCAGAGATATCATAATATAAACTGTGCAAACCTTTATCGCATTTGTTATTTGTATGATCATTTATATGTTGTAAATGATTAATCCTACACACACATTAGCAGCATTTCCTAAACTAGCCAAGTCAGGAACATTACAGTGGTATCAGAGCTGGTTTTCCTGCCAGCCTAAGGGGAAAATCAGATAAGGATCTAGATACATCATTACCGATAAGTGGATTGACAGGAGCACAGATGGAGCCTACACCCATTACATGTAAGGAGTGTTGTTACAGTTACAAAGTGCCTTGGAAGACAAATCACAGATGTAGGGGTAAAGGGAAGGTGCACATTGTTGAGGTGCACTATGACAGCGAGGATGAAGAGATGCATGTGAATGCAACCATAGATGCCTATTTGGAGCAGTCTGATAAGGCTAGTGACTCTTGCACATCTGAGGGACAGTTGTATGAACAGGATGATAGTGCATATCCTTCATCTTCCCCATCAGGTAATGTTGAGGATTCAACACTTGAACATAATGGTGACACTTGTGAGGATTCATATGTGTTGGCACTTAGACATGATGAGATTAGGAGGTTGGATGACCTATCGGTGGGTGTAGACATGGCTTCCAGGAAGTCATGTATGGAGAATGATGAGATTCCTATGATGAGTGAGCCACATTTTTCATCTTCTCAGTCACCTATGCTAGCCACGACACATGAGGATATCAGTGGCATTCTTGATATGGTAGAGGAGCCTTGTGTGGGGATTGTGCACAAGGAACATATGGATCTGCAGACCCAGGAGGAGAGGTATGGCTTGGAGATAGTTGAACTTACACATACCTATCAGTATGATGAGAGTGAATCACCACTCTTGGAGATTCTATTGATGGACCAGGTTGTGGAGACCGACAGCTTGTTGGGACACTTACTCCCAGGATCGATTTACATTGATGAGGATGAACTCCTTATTGGTCAGAATGACCATAGCATGTGTCTGGACACATCTGTATGGGATCCAAACGCAGATGATATTATTAGGGTGAGTGCACAGGAGGATACAGCTGCCCATACAAGATATGGTGTGATTCAGATAGGGGTCGCAGTTGGTGATGGCGTGCAGTGGCGTACAAGAGGACTTAGTAGCACAAGGGACAATGGGCAATTCAGTGCCTTATATTTTGAGGAGTGTGTTGTTGGGGATTCCATTATTGACACTAGTAGTGAGAGGCATGAGGTAGCACCTCAACGGGATTGTGACCAGGAGTCACGACACTTGGCAGGACAGTTGAGAGTCAATGAGAACATGATCATGGAAGCCACTAGATGCATTGATGATCCACATGCATTGGTGGCAGGTTATTGTTGGAGGGCCTCG
>JASDQU010738941.1:80592-133165 GCA_032191745.1 Picea mariana
TCCACATGCATTGGTGGCAGGTTATTGTTGGAGGGCCTCGATGGCACAGGATAGTTCAGATGGGGGACTTGTCATTGATGACTTCCATACACTCAGGGAGAGAGTGATTGTGATGAGGGCCGACTACCAGCAATTGTTGAGGGATAGGGATTACCTATTGGAGGTTGGCGAGACGTATCACAGGTCACTGAGGGAGCAGGAGGTTGAGGTGGACCGACTCACTCATGATTTGGTGAGCACATGGAGATTTTTGGAAGGCACGCAGAGAACCCTTCAAGAATCGGAGTCCAAACTAGAGGAGTTCCTTGAGGAAATTAGATAGAGATCCACTACATCTATTTCAGTAGAGAGTCAGATATATCCCTCAGCCACATTGCGAGAGGATGTTGGTGGTTTAGCTATGGAGCACTAGTTGAGGGAGGAGCATGAGGAGTACCCAGAATCACTGATGAGTATGGAGAGATATGATCCAGAGATACATGAGGATGTCCATAGGTCACAGGGACCTCCCTTCACGAGGGGTGTTGAGACAGTTGAGCACACACGTACATATGGGGATTCCAGAGCCAGAGGCAATTATGAGGACACTTCCATTTGTGTTCCAGGATTGGTTGACCTTCATGTAGAGGATGACCTCGTAGTACACCCAGGATCGAGGATGTTGTAGGTGTATACAAAAGATCACATGAGTATGTAGGGGCACACAATGATGAGTGCTAGTTCACAAAGACATACAGAGTTGTATAGTGGGATTCAGGGGGACACACTGGATTGCAAGGAGGAGATGTACTTAGTAGAGCATGGATATTCCTCTCCCTTGTAGTAGTATACAGATCTGGGATATCATCTTCACCGTAGCAGCAGTTGTGTGAGTGATGATGGATGGAGAATGATTGACCCGCAGTTGGTGGAGGTACCTACCGTTGTACCCGATGGTTGGTGTTCAGTGATGAGTACAGGTGATTATTTACCATGGGTGTCGATGGATGAGCTTTTGGTTAAGTCCATTGGATTGAACAAAGCATATGATAATTTCCAGTCCTAAAGTTGGTTGCAGATATTTATGATAGCCTTTCCTGATACTTTCATCATTGACAGCATCACATGGTGAGCTAGACAGTGGTAGGGGACATGGAGAGTTGGTAGGCCGAGACCACTTGACAGGAGTGTCTTGATTGCATTCATCAGGATAGGGGTGGATCATCAGGGGCAAATAGTTGAGGCCATGGGCATGATGGGGAGTATTCTAGGCCATGGGACAGAGGATATCTCAAAGGTTGCTACATATTCAAACTCTCATTGGGATGAGGGTGGAGTGCTTTCGACAGTTACCAGTAGGGCACAATACCAGTTAGTGGGGATTGGAAGTGATGAACTTCCAAATTTGACATGGGATCTGGGAGTCCATTTGGTCAATAGTTTGTTTCATCTTATGAGTATCCAGGAGTGGGGGGGATAGTATGGATACTTTGAGCAGACAATCATGATCAGAGTAGAGTAGCATCGACATGTCAGAGACTAGCATGGGACCCTGGGATTACAAGACCGGACATTTCATTGACTGATGGAGAAGATCGGACGTTTGCAGGGGGGAGTCACTTTGATTTTCCATTGAGTTTCAGTATTGGGGAGAGCATGTCATTGACTAGTGATTCGTTGAGGTCTTGTAGTACCTCACTATGGTAGCAACATGTTCATTCGATGGGGGTCGTGTTGAGTTTGGTATGGTTTGGTAGGATAGACCCATTTTGGGTTGAGGCCATGTGTTATTTTCAGGAGACTCATGGTGTTGATATGTTATAGAACTATACTCCACAGGGCATTGTATTTGATATTATGATATGGGATCCAGGGATTGGAGTGTTTAGTAGTTCAGCATATGATGGAGTTGAGTTTCGAGTAGAGTGGTTACTCAGGGATTTGACTGAGATTCCTCGGCCATTGATCATTCTACTCATCAAGAGCATGTGGGTGTCATGCGTGGTGAGCACTTGGAGATACCACATCTTGATGGGATTCTACCTTGTGTCACACAGGTGGATATGGGACCCCGGTATCATATGTAGTTGGATTCAGTTATTGCTTGAGGACAAGCAATATTCCAGCAGGGAGGACTGTAATGTCCCCATTTTGGGACATTATAACTTTATAGAGTGTTATGCCTACCAAAGTAGCCAGATAGGGGTGATAGAGAGTTCGAGAGATATTGAGGGGTTTTATTGGGCCCGACTTGCATCGTTCATCATTAGGATCCATTATACATAGCTTGGTTTTGGTTTCGTTGCATTCCGATGATTTCCGTAATTTTGAGTTGTTATGGGTCATATCTTAATTAATTTCACTAAGAATGTCATAATGGGCATATTTCTTGGAGAAACCTCTTAGTGTAATAGCTCATCAGAATCAGGAATAAGAGCACTACAGGATAAGATGATGAGAAGTGACTTTTAGTGGCTGGAGAAGCCATAAGGATGGATAAATCACTTTTTAGAGGTAAAATGATTAATTAAGTGATTTAATCAAGGAATAATAAAATAAAGTAAAAGTCACTTGGAGGGAAAAGGTCAATAATGAATTAGGGTTTTGGAAAGCTATAAGAGAAGAGTCAGCGACCTAATTCATGATTATGTAGATTATGACTTATCATTGAGGAGAGAGTCATATCTCAGAAGAGATAGTTCAGTGGATTCCAGGAGGAAGACACCAGTTGGTTGATTTTGGTGTTGAGATACACCCTAGTCACCAGGAAGATTACAGAGGTCTTCCATCGTTCTTCAGCAGCAGTTACGCAAGGTCCAGCAATATGGGCACACTTATCCAGGGTGAGGGCACAACTCTTGAGAAGGTTAAGTGCATCGACTTGTCCCATCCGAAAGGATTTCACATATTCCCCTCTGACACAGTTGAGAGGAAGGCAAGGCGCATATTTTGTCTGATTCCTCGTCAGATTCCGATGAAGGAATCATTTGGGGCGCATTTTCCAGACTTGAAAGTGCAACACTTTTGGCGAACACATTCGGGGTTCCCGAGCGAGCATCAGATCAAATTCAGGGAAACCCATCCGACCCATTTCCCAGTAGACCAAGGCGATCATTTTGAGATACATCTCAGCCAATTCTGGCGGTGGAATCACTAGGACACATTTTGCCAGTGAGAGAGGGGCACATTCCCCTAGGGGGATCCATCCGGGGTCCAGACCCACTAGCAGAGGGGCTGGTCAGTTACCAGGACTGTGAGCTAGAGCAGGGCACACAATTTGAGACAGTTTCTAGGCCATTCCAATAGGTATAGCTACCAAGGCGAACTTTCCAAACATCCAGCAGTTACCGTACGAGTTGCCATAGTTCCAGCTCATCCATTGATCCCACAGTGCTCATCTATTATCGAGTATTATCATTTAGTTTGCTTATTGTATTCCGAATAAGATCCTTTTGTCTTTTGATCTAGCCGAGTGATTCATTTTATTTAGCCGCATTCGGACTTTATACTCCACAGAGATATCATAATATAAAATTTGCAGTCCTTTGTCGCATTTGTTATTTGTATGCTCATTTATATGTTGTAAATGATTAATCCTACACACACATTAGCAGTGTTTCCTAGACTAGCTAAGTCAGGAACATTACAAATTGCATACCATTGAACGACAATGGGATGCATTGGCAATGATGCATACCAATACCATACCAATATCAATACCAATACCAATACCAACACGATACCATACCAATACCAATACCAATACCATACCATACAACACCATACCAATACTAACACCATTGCATACCATCGCATGGCAATGGTATGCATTGGCAATGGTATGTATTGGCAATTATATGCATACCAATACCAATGCCAATACCAATACCAATACCATACCATTAAATACCAATACCAATACCATACCAATGCATACCAATACCAATATCATTGCATACCATTGCATGGCAATGGTATGCATACCAATACCATACCATACCATACCAATAATATTGTCAATACCAATACCAATACCATACTATTGCATACCAATATCAATACCATTGCATACCACAATGGTATGCATTGGCATTGATATGCATACCAATACCATACCAATACCAATACCAATACAATACCATACCATACCATACCAATACCAATACCAATACCATAGCCAAAAACTCCCGACAAAGTGTTCTTGAAAATAGACCTCATCTTCAGAAATTGCACTATGCTTCATTGACCAAAACCCTAGTACCGGAGATACTCCAACAAATGGTTTTTCGATCGACAGAATGATAGCATAGGGATCCCACTAGATGAAAACCGGTGTTCTTCATCCAATGAAACTAGCAGTTCGTGCATCTAAGTCTCAGTTTGATTTTTATCGCGAGTTGAAACTCGCCTCCTCAAGCCATTTAGGGACATGTGGTCAATTTGGTCCAGGGGAATAAAATCCAAACGGACTTTCGTAAGCTCCCACAAGTCTTTTTTTCCAAGGTCCACACGACTACACTAGCCAAAAAGACTCGACACAGTGTTCTTGCAAATCAACCTCCTCTTCAGAAATTTCACTATGCCTCATTGACCAAAACCCTAGTGTTGGAGATACTCCAACAAATGTTGAAACCCAGTGCTTTGGATCCAATGCAACTGATGATACATGAAAATGAGTCATGGTTTGAGTTTTATCAATAGTTCCAACTCGCCTCCTCAATCCATTCAAGGACATGTGGCCAATTTGGTCCATGGGCATAAAATCCAAACTGAGTAGCATAATGGAGTTTTATAAGCTCCCACAAGTATGTTTGGCCAAGGCCCATGAGACTACACTAGCAAAAAATGCCCGACAAAGTGTTCTTTGAAAATTGACCTCATCTTCAAAAATTGCACTATGCCTCATTGAGAAAAACCCTAGTGTCGAAGATACTCCAACAAATAGTTTTTCGGTCGACGGAATGATATCTTAGGGGCCCCACTAGCTAAAACCCAATGCTCTTAATCCAATGCAACTGGCGGTTTGTGCATCTGAGTCCCGGTTTGAGTTTTATCGTGAGTTGCAACTCGTCTCCTCAAGGCATTTAAGGACATGTGGTCAATTTGGTATGGGGGTATAAAATCCAAACCAAGTAGCATAACGGACTTTCGTAAGCTCCTACAAGTCTATTTGGCCAAGGCCCATGTGACTACACTAGCCAAAAAGGCCAGACACAGTGTTCTTAAAATCGACCTTCTCTTTATAAATTGCACTATGCCTCATTGACCAAAATCCTAGTGTTGGAGATACTCCAACAAATTGGTTTTTGATCAACGGAATGATAGCATAGGAACCCCAGTAGCTAAAACCCGGTGCTCTAAATCCAATGCAACTAACGATTCATGCATCCGAGTCTCGGTTTGAGTTTTATTGATAGTTGCAACTCCCCTCCTCGAGCCATTCAAAGACATGTGTCCAATTTGGTTCGAGGGCATAAAATCCAAACCAAGCAGCATAATGGAGTTATGTAAGCTCTCGCATGTATGTTTGGCCAAGGTCCATGCGACTACACTAGAAAAAATGCTTGACAAAGTGTTCTTGAAAATCAACCTCATCTTCAGAAATTGCATTGTGCCTCATTAACCAAAACCCTAGTGTTGGAGATACTCCAACAAATGGTTTTTCGGTCAGCGGAATGATAGCGTAGTGGCCCCACTAGCTGAAAATCAGTGCTCTTAATCCAATGCAACTGATGTTTTGTGCATCTGAGTCTTGGTTTGAGTTTTATCATGAGTTGCAACTCGCCTCCTCAAGCCATTTAGGGACATGTGGTCAATTTGATCTGGGGGCATAAAATCCAAACCAAGTAGCATAACGGACTTCCGTAAGCTCCCACAAGTCAATTTGTCCAAGGCCCACATGACTACACTAGCCAAAAACACCTGACACAATGTTCTTGAAAATTGGCCTCCTCTTCATAAATTGCACTATGCCTCATTGACCAAAACCCTAGTGTTGGAGATACTCCAACAAATGGTTTTTCGATCGATGAAATGATAATGTAGGAGCCCCAATAGTTGAAACTCGGTGCTCTGGATCCAATGCAACTAATGGTTTGTGCATCTGAGTCTCGGTTTGAGTTTTATCGATAGTTGCAACTCGCCTCCTCAGGTCATTCAAGGACATGTGGCCAATTTGGTCCAGGGGCATAAAATCCAAACCGAGCAGCATAATGGAGTTTCGTAAGCTCCCACAAGTCTGTTTGGCCAAGGCCCATGCAACTACACTAGAAAAAAATGCTCGACAGAGTGTTCTTGAAAATCAACCTCATCTTCAGAAATTGCACTATGCCTCATTGACCAAAGCCCTAGTGCCGAAGATACTCCAACAAATGTTTTTTCGGTCGATAGAATGATAGCGTAGGGGACCCACTAGCTGAAACCCAATGCTCTTAATCCAATGCAACTGACGGTTGATGCATCTGAGTCTCGGTTTGAGTTTTATCGTGAATTGCAACTCGCCTCCTCAAGTCATTTAGGGACATGTGGTCAATTTGGTCTAGGGGCATAAAATCTAAACCAAGTAGCATAACAGACTTTCGTAAGCTTCTGCAAGTCTATTTGGTGAAGGCCCACGTGACTACACTAGCCCAAAACACCTGACACAGTGTCCTTGAAAATCGACCTCCTCTTCACAAATTGCACTATGCCTCATTGACCAAAACCCTAGTGTTGGAAATACTCCAACAAATTGTTTTTTGGTCGACATAATGATAGTGTAGGAGATGCAATAGTTGAAACCAGGTGCTCTGGATCCAATGCAACTGACGTTTTGTGCATCTGAGTCTTGGATTGAATTTTATCGATAGTTGCAACTCGCCTCCTCAATCCATTCAAGGACATGTGGCCAATTTGGTCTGGGGGCATAAAATCCAAACCGAGCAGCGTAACAGAGTTTCGTAAGCTCCCACAAGTCTGTTTGGACAAGGCCCATGCAACTACACTAGCCAAAAATGCCCGACAGAGTGTTCTTGAAAATTGACCTCATCTTCAGAAATTGCACTATGCCTCATTGATCAAAACCCTAATGTCGGAGATACTCCAACAAATGGTTTTTCGGTCGACGGAATGATAGAGTAGGGGCTCCACTAGCTTAAACCCAGTGCTCTGAATCCAATGCAATTGATTATTTGTGCATCCGAGTCCCGGTTTGAGTTTTATCATGAGTTGCAAGTCGCCTCCTCAATCCATTCAGGGATATGTGGCCAATTTGGTTCAGGGGCATAAAATCGAAACTGAGTAGCATAATGGACTTCCAATACCAATACCAATACTGTACTATACCATACCATACCAATACCAATACCGTAGGAATTCAATAGGAGAACTAAAGTGGAGGTTATCCCAAGGACCATTAAAATAAGGTATAGCATCAAATAATTTTTCATCATCATCGAAATTCATGGTTAATGAGGCAAGAACACTTTAACATGTGGGAAAAGAGAGTGGATTGGTGGCTCCCAAGTGTGAAGCTACATTATCAATTTGCAAGTCTAAGTTGTTCAAAGGATTCAAAGACTCATACTCTATCATTGGAGGTTGTGCAAATGGTGGTAGTGGTCACATAAGGAATTTTTTATTTAGATCATGATCCAACCAAAACATAGGGATAGATAGCGAATGAGCTACTAAAGGTGAGACATTTTCTTGAGTAATGTTGTAGTTGAGAACTACAACATGTGATTGGATCAATGGTGGATCACCGTTTAGGCCCAAAATGGACACGTTTTGACCAGATTTAGGCGCAATCCCTGGCATTTTTTGCGCCCACTAAGGCGTCCATAGTTGATTACATTTAGGAGATAAATCGGTGTTAAACTAGGCATAGCTGGCACCGAATTTAGCGTCAAATGATATGTAGAAATTTAAAAAACAAAAATACCCGCGAGCAAGGGGACGAATATGCCCACTGATATGTAAAACTTAAAAAATGCATATATCTGCGGGCAAGGGGACGAATATGACATTTTGGAGGGGAAGAATTACAAAAACACGAATTTGGAGTTTTCTATGGCAAATGGAGAAAGATTGTGACATGTCCAACTGAATTCCCTTCTACATTTCGACTCCAACACAATTTGAGTGTTTTCCAGAGAGAATGGAGATAGAGCACAATAGTTCAAGTGAATTTCTTGCTGCATTTCAATTCCAACATGATTTGGGTGTTTCTTAGGGCGACTCCAACACGATTTGGGTGTTTCTTAGGGCGAGAGGAGATAGTCTGCGACCAAACCAACTCAATTTCAAACTACAATTGGACTCCAGCATGATTTGGGTGTTTCCTAGGGTGAAGGGAGACTGGTGGTGATCATACCAACTAATTTTCAAACTATATTTGGACTCCAACAGGATTTGGGTGTTTCCTAGGGCGAACGAAGATAGGGTGAGAGCAGAGCACAATTTAGGGGTTTCCTAAGGGAGAACTGAGATTTTCAGGTAAAACAATTATCAAATTTCACAATTCAACCTCTTTACATATAAATTTTATCATATTTCATGTTCTATCTGAGTTTGACATTTGCTTATGCTTGTTAGAATAGGAAAAAAAAGACCAGGAAGAAGAGAGAAGAAATAAGCACCTTCAAAAATTGTCATCAAGTCCACTTGCCCAAATCCTGACAAAAGGGATTTGCCCTAGCTTGCTTAAAATGTCAAGTAGAGGGAAGGAAACAAATTCTATCCATAATGAGGTAGGTCCTTCTTAATTTATAGATTTTTAATTGTCTCATTTTTTTTATTTATTTTTAGTTATTTGTTTTTTATTGAAAATTTTAACACAAATTTTTTTTTTTATATATCTAGGGAAATGAGACTGACCAGAAGAAAGATGCATTGGCTTCGATATTGGGGATAGAGGCCATAAAAAAATTTGACGGTGTAGACTTGAAAACACTTGAAAAATACATAGAAAAACGATCCACTAAGACTCTTGAGACATTGCAAGCAAATCAACCCTGTGAAAGGGAATCTATTGATTCCCCAACCACTCTTGGATCAAGAAGAAAATCAAAGAGGAAATAATACACGATGACCTCTAAGAATATGGAACAGAGAGCAAGGACATCCAATGTCGAAGCCACTCCTGGGACCCAAACTTCATCCACCACGCCATGTTTTGGATCTTGCATTGAGAACTATGATACAAGGATAGAATACAACATGGTTTTAGGAGAAATCTGAATGTCATATGCCAGGAAGGTTTTTGTGAACAGGTTGAATGAATCATGCCTTCAATGGTTCAAAGACCATCTCCATTTTTCGTTCTCAAAGATACCAATGCACCTGCATAAAGCTGTAATTCATGACATGGAGTCTGAATTTGGCGTAGGTTGGTCAGTGAAAAAGGTGAAAAGACAAATGTCTCAAAATTGCAAGAGATTTAGGTGCAACCAAACAAAGAAGATAAAAAAATTCCTCCCTGAGCTAAGGCTCAAAAAAGGCCAATTGATGTCAATATAAAAGTATGGAAATAACTTGTAAAATCATATGAGAAGTCGGACGCACGGAGGAAGTCTGGTGAGGAGAGTATCCATGTATTTCAATTTGCTCATAATATTATATCAAATTTCTTAAACGATTTTTATATGTTATTTGTGCATAGTTCAATTGACTTACTTTATGTTTCAAGGCAAAGCCTCTAAAGCTAGGCTTGCAAAACTCTAAGCCACACATCATACTGGCCAAAAAGGTTTACAAGCCTTGATCCACACCTTTGTAAGTATATTTGTTATGTGAATTTTTATTTTTTTTTAATTTCCTAGAAAAAGTAAATGATTACATATTTATTAGTTTAACTAGTCCATGTGCCATGTTTTGACAGGAGGACAAATATGGTTGGCATCCAACTCATTTTGAAAAATAAATGTTACAAAATAAAAAGTGGACCGACTTTGTAATATGGCTGGAGAACGATGTATCAATAATACTGAAGGATCCCTTGCCTTGTTTTTTCCCTAGTTTTTGTCAATGTCTCCCCATTTGGGCATCCATGTCCTTTATTTCCTTTGAATGTTATGAACTTGTGGAATGTTCCTTGCAATTTATGGAGTTTGGAAATACTAGCCCTTGTTTTGTGGCTCCTGATAATAAACATAGTTTGCCTAGCAGGGATTTTCCCCTTTTGTTTAATTTATTTATATTTTCCTACTATTTTGATAAGTTGAATTCTCATCCAACATTCATAGGGCCTTATTTCCCTTGGACCTTCTTTAACATAGTTGTTTTTCACTAATAGATGGGTGATAACTTCATCATCCATCTTACAAAGTGAACACATGACAGGCCCTTGGTTACTTCTCTTTTACAAATGATCCTAAAGAAGTAACTTGCCTCTCAACACCAGCCACATATAAACACATGTCTTCATAGGAGCTCTAATATTCCAAAGGGGCTTCCACCACAATTATTTTGTCTTGTTCTGCATTACATAACATAGTATTGTACCATAGCTTTGCAATCTATTATCTTAGAATAGGATTCTTGGACCAAACCAAACTATATTTCTCATCTCTAATCCTTACATGAATATGAAATAAAGTTCCACATAACATTTCCATTGTGCTAAATTCTCTCTTGCAAATCCCAAGAATACCAATACAAATACCATACCAATACCATACTATACCATAATAATACCAATACCATACCATTGCATACCAATAATAATACCAATAACAATACCATACCAATACCATACCATTGCATACCAATACCAATACCATACTATACCATACCAATACCAATACCAAACCATACCATACCAATACCATACCAATAGCAATACCATACTATACCATGCCATACCAATACCAATACCAATCTCATACCATACCAATACCAATACCATAACAATCCATACCATTGCATACCAATACCAATACCATTGCATGGCAATGGTATGCATTGGCAATGATATGCATACCAATACCAATAGCAATAGCAAAAACATAACATACCAATACCAATACCATTGCATACCAATACAAATACCTTTGCATACCATTGCATGGCAAAGGTATGCATTGGCAATGATGTGCATAGCAGTGCCATACCAATACCAATACCATACCAATATCAATACCATACTATACCATACCAATACCATACCAATACCATACTATACCATACCAATACCAATACCATACCATACCATACCAATACCAATACCATACCAATAGAAATACTATACCATACCATGCCATACCAATACCAATACCAATACCAATCCCATACCATACCAATACCAATACCATACCATTGCATGGAAATGATATGCATACCAATACCAATACCAATACCATTGCATACCATTGCATGGCAATGATATGCATACCAATACCAATACCAATACCAACACCATACCAATACCAAAGCCATACGAATACTATACCATACCAATACCAATACCATTCCATACCAATACCATACACCAATACCATACCAATACCAATACCATATCATACCATAGCAATACCAATACCAATACCATATGAATACTATACCAATATGCATTCCCAATACCCTTATGCCTTGCCAATACCAATACCAATATCATTGCATACCAATATAGCCAATACCATTGCATACCAATACCAATACCAATACCATACCATACCATACCAATACCATACCATACCATACTAATAACACATCAATACCATACCATTGAATACCAATAACAATAACAATACCACTACTATACCAATACCATACCATTGCGTACCAATACCAATACCATTTCATACCATTGCACGGCAATGGTATGCATTGGCAATAATATGCATACCAATACCATACCAATACCAATACCATACCAAAACCAATACAAATATGCATTGCCAATACCAATACCAATACCATTGTCAATACCATTGCATACCAATACAGCCAATACCGTTACATACCAATACCAATACCAATACCAATACCATACTAATAACATACCATACCAATACCATACCATACCATACCAATACCAATACCAATACCAACACCATACCATTGAATGCCAATAACAATACCAATATCAATACCATACCAATACCATACCATTGTGTACCAATACCAATACCATTGCATGGCAATGATATGCATACCAATACCAATACCATACCATACCATACCAGTAACATACCAATACCATACCATTGCATACCAATAACAATACCATACCAATACCGTACCATTGCATACCAATACCAATGCCATTGCATGGCAATGATATGCATACCAATACCATACCAATATCAATACCAAAATCAATACCAATATGCATTGCCAATACCCTTATGCCTTGACAATATCAATACCAATACCATTGCATGGAAATACCAATACCAATACCATTGCATACCAATACAATTGCCAATATCATACCATACCATACCAATACCAATACCATTGCCAATACCAATACCAATACCAATACCATACGATTGCATACCAATACCAATACCAATATTGCATACCATTGCAATGGTATGCATTGACAATGATATGCATACCAATACCATTACCAGTACCATACCATACCAATAACATTGTCAATACCAATACCAATACCAATACCATACCATTGTATACCAATATCATTGCATACCAATATCAATACCATTGCATACCACAATGGTATGCATTGGCAATGATATGCATACCAATACCATAGCCAAAAACGCCCGACAAAGTGATCTTGAAAATCGACCTCATCTTCATAAATTGCACTATGCCTCATTGACAAAAACCCTAGTGCCGGAGATACTCCAACAAATGGTTTTTCGGTTGACAGAATGATAGTGTAGGGGTCCCACTAGCTGAAAACCAGTGCTCTTAATCCAATGCAACGGACGATTTGTGCATCTAAGTCCCGATTTGAGTTTTATCGCGAGTTGCAACTCGCCTTGTCAATCCATTTAGAGACATGTGGTCAATTTGGTCTAGGGCATAAAATCCTAACTGGGTAGCATAACGGACTTCCATAAGCTCCCACAAGTCTGTTTGGCCAAGGCCCACATGACTACACTAGCCAAAAAGACCCAACACAGTGTTCTTGAAAATCGACCTCCTCTTCAGAAATTGCACTATGCCTCATTGACCAAAACCCTAGTGTTGGCGATACTCCAACAAATCATTTTTCGGTCGACAGAATGATAGTTTACGAGCCTCAATAGATGAAACTCGGTACTCCAGATCTAATGCAACTGACGGTTCATGCATCTGAGTCCCTGTTTGATTTTTATCAATAGTGGCAACTCGCCTCCTCAGGCCATTCAAGGACATGTGGTCAATTTGGTCCAGGGCATAAAATCCAAACCGAGCAGCATAATGGATTTTTGTAAGCTCCTGCAAGTCTGTTTGGCCAATGTCCATGCAACTACACTAGTAAAAAATGCTCGACAAAGTGTTCTTGAAAATCGAACTCATCTTCAGAAATTGCATTATGCCTCATTAACCAAAACCCTAGTGTCAGAGATACTCCAACAAATGGTTTTTCGGTCGACGGAATGATAGCGTTGGGGACCCACTAGCTGAAACCCAGTGCTCTTAATCCAATGAAACTAACGGTTCATGCATATGAGTCTCAGTTTGAGTTTTAACGAAAGATGCGACTCACCTCCTCAAGCCATTTAGGGACATGTGGTCAATTTGGTCTGGGGACATAAAATCCAAACCGAGTAGCATAACGGACTTCCATAAGCTCCTGCAAGTCTGTTTGGCCAAGGCCCACATGACTACACTAACCAAAAAAACCTGACACAGTGTTCTTGAAAATTGACCTCCTCTTCAGAAATTGCACTATGCCTCGTTGACCAAAACCCTAGTGTTGGAGATACTCCAACAAATTGTTTTTCGGTCGACGGAATAATAGGGTAGGAACCCCAATAGTTGAAACCAGATGCTCCAGATCCAATGCAACTGACGTTTCATGCATCTGAGTCCCAGTTTGAGTTTTGTTGATTGTTGCAACTTACCTCCTCAAGCCATTCAAGGACATGTGGCCAATTTGGTCCGGGGGCATAAAATCCAAACCGAGAAGCATAACAGAGTTTTGTAAGCTCCAACAATATTGTTTGGACAAGGTCCATGCAACTGCACTAGTCCAAAACGTCGGCATAGTATTCTTGAAAATTGACCTCATCTTCAAAAATTGAACTATGCCTCATTGACCAAAACCCTCTTGTCGGAGATACTCCAACAAATGGTTTTTTTGTTGATAAAATGATAGCATAGGGCCCCCACTAGCTGAAACCTGGTGCTCTGAATCCAATGCAACTGACAGTTTGTGCATCCAAGTCCTGATTTGAGTTTTATCATGAGTTGCAACTCGCCTCCTCAAGCCATTCATGGATATGTGGCCAATTTGGTCTGGGGGCATAAAATCCAAACTGAGTAGCATAACGGACTTATGTAAGCTCCCGCAAGTATGTTTAACAACAATAAACCACTCTACTTCTTTATCCACCTAAATTCATGCCAGTTTTATCGATAGTTTCCACTTGCCTCCTCAATCCATTCAAGGACATGTGTCCAATTTGGTCAGGGGGCATAAAATCCAAACCAAGCAGCATAACAGAGTTCTGTAAGCTCCCACAAGTCTGTTTGGCCAAGGCCCATGCGACTACACTAACCAAAAACACCCAACACAATGTTCTTGAAAATCAACCTCATCTTCAGAAATTGCACTATGACTCATTGACCAAAACCCTAGTGTCAAAGATACTCCAACAAATGGTTTTTCGGCCAACAGAATGATAGCATAGGGCCCCACTAGCTGAAACTCAGTGCTCTTAATCCAGTGCAACTGACGATTCATGCATTTGACTCTCGATTTGAGTTTTATCGTGAGTTGCAACTCGCCTCCTCAATCCATTTAGGGACATGTGGTCAATTTGGTCCAAGGGTATAAAATCCAAACCGAGCAGCATAACAGACTTTCGTAAGCTCTCGCAAGTCTATTTCGCCAAGGCCCACGCGACTACATGAGCTCTCCCATAAAATTCTATGTAATTTATGATCCATAATACAACATCAAAGGATGCCATATACCATGAGCTTGTACAAATGACCTATTTATCTAATAGTTTGTCACACATAAAACCAATTGCTTCTTCTATGTTGTCAAGTACCCTTGTGGCACAACACCTATGGTGAGAAAAATAATTATTTCATCCAAATAATTTGCTACTATGTCATGTCACCAAACATGTGATATGTCATATGTTCTCAAAGTTGAGGCCCTGTGGGATAAACCCAATGCATTATATCTTGACTACCAAGGACATTTAGCAGGAAGTGCATACTTGGTGCAATATCAACACCATCAACACATACATAGATGACTTCTTCCTCTTCGTAAAGAAAAAGTAAAGTGAAGATAATGATGAATTCCAAATGGTTTTCATCATATTGCGTGACCCACTACTCCTCTCGACCTTTACTACTCAAAAGAAACACAAATGTTGCATTGCTTCAAACTGAGCAAAACCCTAGTTCTCAAATTCAATGAAAAAAACAACTTTCGAGGGATTGGACCCGGGAGTGAGGGGTGCTCTAGCTGAAATCTTATGCCATGAATCCAACAAAGACAACAACTCCTCAATCTAAGTCTCGGTATTCTTTATATCCTGGCCCATTACAGTTCCTCAATCCGAATCTTGGTTTTTGTGATATGCCCAGTTGCAAGTCGCATCCCAAACCATTTTGGGGACTCAGCGAATTCCTCCTCAGGGCATAAAAGTCTAACGGAGCAACATTTTTGAGTTTCGTGAGATGTTGCAGGCTTGCTTAGGCATGGACTAGGTGACCAAATTATTCATCCGCTCCCGAGGGATGGTTTCATAAATTGGACCCCTTAATCCAAATGTTGCATTGCTTCAAACTGAGCAAAACACTAGTTCTCAAAATCAATGAGTAAAGCAAATTCTGAGGCATGGAACCCGAGAGTGAGGGGTAGTCTAGCTGAAATTCTATCTTAGTAATCCATCGAAGTTGACAGTTCCTCAATCTGAGTCTCGGTTTTCGTTTTATGCCCAGTTGCAAGTTGCATCCCAAACCATTTCAGGGACTCTTGGTCAATTCCTCCTCATGGCATAAAAACCTAACGGAGCAGGATTTTTGAGTTTCGTGAGATGTTGCAAGCTTGTTTAAGCATGGACTAGGTGACCACATTATCCATCTGCTCCCGAGGGACAATTTCATAAATTGGACCCCTTAATCCAAATGTTGCATTGCATCAAACTGAGCAAAATACTAGTTCTTGCAATCAATGAGTAAAGTAACTTCCGAGGCATGGCACTCGGGAATGAGGGGTGCTCTAGATGAAATCCTATCCCATTAATCCATCGAAGTCGACGGTTCCTCAATCCGAGTCTCATTTTTTGTTTTATGCCCAGTTGCAAGTGGCATCCCAAACCATTTCGGGGACTCTTGGCCAATTCCTCCTCAGGGCATAAAAACCTAACGGAGCAGTATTTTTGAATTCCATGAGATGTTGCATGATTGTTTAGGCATGGACTAGGTGACCACATTGTCCATCCGCTCCCGAGTCATGGTTTCCTAAATTGGACCCCTAAATCGAAATGTTGCATTGCTTCTTACTGAGCAAAACACTAGTTCTCGAAATCGATGAAAAACATAACTTCCAAGGAATTGGAACCAGGAGTGAGGGGTGCTCTAGCTAAAATCCTATGCCAGGAATCCAACGGAGATGACAGTTCCTCAATATGAGTCTCGGTTTTCGTGATATGCCCAGTTGCAAGTCGCATCCCAAACCATTTCGGGGACTCTTGGCCAATCCCTCCTCAAGGCATAAAAGACTAACAGAGCAACATTTTTGAGTTCTGTGAGATGTTGCAAGATTTTTTAGGTATGGACTAGGTGACCACATTATCCATCCACTCCCGAGGGACGATTTCATAAATTGGACCTCTTAATCCAAATGTTGAATTGCTTCAAACTGAGCAAAACACTAGTTCTTGAAATCAATGAGTAAATCAACTTTTGAGGCATGGCACCCGGGAGTTTTCGAGGCATGGCACCTGAGAGTCAGGGGAGGTATAGCTGAAATCCTATCCTAGTAATCCATCGAAGTCGACAGTTCCTCAATCTGAGTCTCGATTTTCATTTTATGCCCAATTGCAAGTCGCATCCCAAACCATTTCAAGGACTCTTGGCCAATTCCTCCTCAAGGCATAAAAACCTAACGGAGCAACATTTTTGAGTTTTGTGAGATGTTGCAAGCTTGTTTAGGCATGGACTATGTGACCACATTGTCCATCTGCTCCCGAGGCATGGTTTCATAAATTGGATCCTTTAATCCAAATGTTGCATTGCTTCAGACTGAGCAAAACACTAGTTCCCAAAATCAATGAGTAAATCAACTTCTGAGACATGGCACTTGAGAGCGAGGGGTGATCTAGATGAAATTCTATCCCAGTAATCTATCGGAGTCAACAGTTCCTCAATCCGAGATTCGGTTTTCGTTTTATGCCTAATTGCAAGTCGCATCCCAAACCATTTCAGGGACTCTTGGCAAATTCCTCCTCTGGGCATAAAAAGATAACAGAGTAGCATTTTTGAGTTCTGTGAAATGATGCAAGCTTGTTTAGGCATGGAATATGTGACCACATTTTCCATACGCTCCCAAGGCATGGTTTCATATATTGGGCCCCTAAATCCAAATTTTGCATTGCTTCAAATTAAGCAAAACCCTAGCTCTCAAAATCGATGAAAAAAACAACTTCCGAGGGATTGGACCCGGGAGTGAGGGGTGCTCTAACTGAAATCCTATGCTAGGAATCCAACGAAGACGACGGTTCCTCAATCGGAGTCTCGGTTTTTGTTATATACCAAGTTGCAAGTCACATCCCAAACCATTTCAAGGACTCTTGGCCAATTCCTCCTCAGGGCATAAAAACCTAACGAAGCAACATTTTTGAGCTCCGTGAGATGTTGCAAGCTTGTTTAGGCATGGACTAGATGACCACTTTATCGATATGCTCATGAGGGATGGTTTCATAAATTAAACCCCTTAATCCAAATGTTGCATTGCTTCAAACTGAGCCAAATACTAATTCTCGAAATCAATGAGTAAAGCAACTTCTGAGGCATGGCACCCAAGAGTGAGGGGTGCTCTCGCTGAAATCTTATCCCAATAATCCATCGAAGTCAATGGTTCCTCAATCCGAGTCTTGGTTTTCTTTTTATGCCCTGTTGCAAGTGGCATACCAAACCATTTCGGGGACTCTTGGCCAAATCCTCCCCAGGGCATAAAACCTAACGAAGCAGCATTTTTGAGTTTCATGAGATGTTGCAAGCTTGTTTAGGCATGGACTATGTGACCACATTGTCCATCCGCTTCAGAGGCATGGTTTCACAAATTGGACCCCTAAATCCAAATGTTGCATTACTTTTTACTGACCAAAACCCTAGTTCTCAAAATCAATGAAAAACAAAACTTATGAGAGATTGGACCCAAGAGTGAGGGGTGCTCTAGCTGAAATCCTTTATCAAGAATCCAACAGAGACGATGGTTCCTTAATCTGAGACTCGGTTTTCATTATATACCAAGTTGCAAGCCACATCCCAAACCATTTTGGGGACTCTTGGCCAATTCCTCCTCAGGGCATAAAAACCTAACGAAGCAGCATTTTTGAGTTCCGTGAGATGTTGCAAGCTTGTTTAGGCATGGACTATGTGACCACATAGTGCATCTTCTCCTAAGACATGTTTTCATAAATTGGACCCCTAATCCAAATGTTGCATTGCTTCTTACTAACCAAAACCTTAGTTCTCAAAATCGATGAAAAAAAAAAACTTACGAGGGATTGGACCCAAGAGTGAGGGGTGCTCTAGCTAAAATCCTATGTCTGGAATCCAACAGAGAAATGGTTCCTAAATCTGAGTCTCAGTTTTCATTATATACCAAGTTGCAAGTCGCATCCCAAACCATTTCGACTCTTGGCCAATTCCTCCTCAGGGCATAAAAACCTAACGGAGCAACATTTTTGAGTTTCGTGAGATGTTGCAAGCTTGTTTAGGCATGGAATAGTTGACCACATTATCGATCCGCTCACAAGGGACGGTTTCATAAATTGGACCCCTTAATCCAAATGTTGTATTGCTTCAAACTAAGCCAAACACCAACTCTCGAAATCAATGAGTAAAGCAAATTCCGAGGCATGGCACCCGAGAGTGAGGGGTGCTCTACCTGAATACCTATCACAGTAATCCATCGAAGTCCACGGTTCCTCATTCCGAGTCTTGGTTTTATTTTTATGTCCAGTTGCAAGTGGCATCCCAAACCATTTCGAGGACTCTTGGCCAATTCCTCCCCAGGGCATAAAAACCTAACGGAGCAGCATTTTTGAGTTATGTAAGATGTTACAAGCTTGTTTAGGCATGGACTAGGTGACCACATTGTCCATCCACTCCCGAGGCATGGTTTCATAAATTAGACACCTAAATCCAAATGTTGCATTGCTTCAAACTGACCAAAACACTAAATATCCAAATTGATGAAAAAAACAACTTCTGAGGCATGGCACCCAGGAGTTAGGGGTGCTCTAACTGAAATCCTATGCCAGAAATCCAACGAAGATGACGGTTCCTCAATTCGAGTCTCGGTTTTAGTTATATGTCAAGTTTCAAGTCGCATCCCAAACCATTTTGGGGACTTTTGGCCAATTCCTCCTTATGGCATAAAAACCTAATGGAGCAGCATTTTTGAGTTTCGTGAGATGTTGCAAGCTTGTTTAGGCATGGACTAGGTGACCACATTATCGATCCACTCACTAGGGACGATTTCATAAATTGGACCCCTTAATCCAAATGTTGCATTTCTTTAAACTGAGCAAAACACTAATTCTCGAAATCAATGAGTAAAGAAACTTCCGAAGCATGGCACGCGAAAGTGGGGGGTGCTCTATCTTATTCCAGTAATTCATTGAAGTCGACGGTTCCTCAATCTGAGTCTCGGTTTTTTTTTATGCCCAGTTGCAACTCGCATCCCAAACCATTTCAAGGACTCTTGTCCAATTCCTCCTCAAGGCATAAAAATCTAAAGGCACGACATGACATAGCATGGCAAGGCAAGGCATGATATGGAAAGGCATGGTATGGAAAGACAAGGCATGGAAAGTGAATGCAAGGCATGGCATGGAAAGGCATACCATATGATAGCAAGGCATGGCATGGCATGGCATGGCAAGGCATGGCAAGGCAAGGCATGCAAAGCCAAGTCATGGCATGGCAAGGTATGGCATGGTATGGAATGACATGGCAAGGAAAGGCAAGGCAAGGAAATACACCTTGACACCTTTTATTACATTTTTTTCATAATTTTCAACCCTTTAGGGCTTGATGTATTGAATTTTTTCTTTGGAAGGATTGACATTTGGATGTGGTCTAGTTGAATGAGTATCGAAAGCATCTTCAAAATTACCTATAAACTAGTTAATACTCAAAGGACCTTTGAATCATATTACAATGGGCCAAAATGTTCTAGAAAAATATTCATTTGTGAAATATAAGAGAAGAATATATTTAGACCAATTAAATCTCAAAGGATTTTTATAGGAAAACATAATCATATATAGCACAAAATGGAGAGGGTTGGCACTTACGATTATGTAATAGAATTTACAATTGATAGTTAAAATGTATAACACATTTTTTTACGATCTTTGCTAAAGCTTATTGGAATTGTTGCATGTTTTACAACATTGGAATGACTTCTTATTTGTAACTTATTTGAAATTTTATTATGATATGTGCACTTTGATATGATGTAATATGATTATGGTTTTGTTTCATATGTTGTAATATTAGAAATATAACACAAAAATTACATATTGCATGAAATAAATAATAACTTTTCATTTTGAATGTTCTTTTTTGCAGAACATGGGTCTTCCAGAAGATCCAGTTGATCCTCATGAGATATATCCAGATTATAATGGGTCTGATACAGACACGGGAGATGATGATGATGAGGCAGATGAAGAAGACACTGTGAATGATGACAATGATGACCACAATGATGATGATCAAGATAATGATGATGACCCAGTTGTTGGTAGTAGTCGGTGACATTGATCATATCAACTCCATCATTGATCTTTGTTGTATATCGTTATGATGCCTATTTTCATGTTTACTATCATATGTATCATTTTCACCTGCAATACTGTATTATTGAGTTTTATCATTTTGACTTTTATCATTTTGACTTATATCATTTGGACATATATCATCTTAACTTATGTCGATTGTTGGCCATGTATCATTCTGACATGTTATTGATCTATTGTCATATTTGACTTTCGCTTGTTGTAGTTATATATGATGATGATCTTATCAGTTTTAAAGATATAAGTTGTTTGACATGATACTTATCTAATATTAATATATTTGACTAGTTTTAATTATAGATGATGATCATGTTATAATCATTATCTTGTTATTTTATATATATTGTATGTTGTAGATTTTATTTCGATGGAGATTTAATTAGTATAATGATGTTGCTAGTTTGTATGGATATCCAGTTCCCTAAAAATTCTTTATAAAAGCTATCATATAAAATACTTCAAATGTAATATGACTTACTCTATAATAATATAAGTTTTTTAAGATGCATGATATATTTAACTAATTAAATTGAGATAAAAAAAAAAAAGTTAAATTACTAAATGAAAGGTAAAAAGGACACAACATGAGTTGTTAAAATGGAAGCAAAACGTGGCTTTAAAATGGAAGTAAAACTCTACATTAAATTTGAAGCCATACTTGGAGTTATTTCTGGATCTAAGTAGGAAGATAAATTGGTTGCTTAACAAGAAGCAAAATTGGATGCTAATTTAGAAGCAAATCCCAACACTAAAAGGAAGCAAACCCTGGACCTAAAAAAGAAGCAAAACTAGACGCAAAAAAGGAAACAAACCTTGGAACTAAAAGGAAGCAAACCATGGAGTTAACAAGGAAGCAATTATGTAAGCAAAAAAGGATGCAATAATTTTAGCACATCTTGGCGTTAAACTGGAAGCTAAACCAGAAGTTGTTTTCGAAGCTACACTATAAGAAAAATAGGAAGCATGATTGGGAGCTAAAATGGTGCCACACCTGGAGCTAAACTAGGCGCTAAACCAGTAGCTAAACTAGGTGCTAAATCAGGAGCTAAACTAGGAGTTAAACCAAGAGCTAAACTAGGAGCAAAAACTAGGCGCTAAACCAGAAGCTAAAGTAGGACTTAAACTAGGAGCTAAACAAGGAGCTAAACTAGGCGCTAAACCAGGAGCTAAATTAGGCACCACACATGGAGCTAAACTAGGCGCTAAACTAGGAGCTAAACCATGAGCTAAACTAGGTGTTGAACCAAGAGCTAAACTAGGAGCTACACCTGGAGCTAAACTAGGCGCTAAACCAAGAGCTAAACCATGAGCTAAATTAGGCGCCACACCTAGAGCTAAACTAGGCGCCACACTAGGAGCTAAACCAGGCGCTATTTTGGGCATTATGTAGGGAGTTATATCATAGTTTAGGCACTAAACTAGGCGCAAAATCAGGAGCTAAATAAGAAGCAAAACTGGGCACTAAAAAAGGAGCAAAACTAGGCACTAAAAAGGGAGCAAAACTTGGTGCTAAAGAGGGAGTTAAATTGGGCGCTAAATCCGACGCCCAGGTGAACACGTTGTTTAGCATCGGGTTTTGCACCCTCTCATCAACCCAATTCATGCCCTCAAATGCACTAAAATCCGATGCTAAACTATGCGCTAATGGCATGTTTTGTTCTAGTAATGGTGCACTTTGGATTGTGGTTCCCCATGCCTTGAAGAAGCATAAAACCACCCAAAGTAGCAACCTTCAATGGGTATGAAGCTCGAGGATTCCTAGTACACTTGCCTTGGAGTACCTTGTTATGAACCAAAATGCTCAAAATATCATAAAATAACAGAGGTACACACCATGTATAGAATGTCAACTTGGAGCACAACTCCAAGATAGATAAGTTACACAATAACTCTTTAAATAATAGGGGAACCCCCTCCAAATAACCAAATACTATTCACACTTCACAATTTACCTCTCAATAATGAATACATGATCTCTTATATATAGTTATCCACACTTGCACATGAGGCCCCTTTATCACTAGGCCGACCCTATTACATATGTATTTACACACTACATGTACATTTACGCCCATACATTCCCCCCTTGGGGTCATATCATATACATTTAGCCATATATATGCCCCCTTTGGATCATAACATAGTACACTCCTTCAAAAAGCTTTGTCCTCGAAGCTTTGCATTTAAAGGCTTCACATGTGATGAAACCAAGTAATATGATTTTCTTATGTTCCTGCTTTCTTCATTCCATTGTTGATGATCTATCCATCCAAAATCAATTATTTTCAATCTTAATCCTTCGTGTCTAGTTGTTGAATAATTTTGTTTTCTTTGATTCTGTGTATTTTTGTTGAAGCTTCTCCAATTTGTAGTCGTTGTTCATCTCTAATAATAGCTTGTTGAAGAGTAGTTTGGTGATGCCTTGTTCCATGAATATTGACAAGTATTCCATCTTCTTCCTTCATAATGTTGATATCATCCTTTTTTTCTTCCTTGAAATGTTTCTTGGTAATGAGGGTGTCGAAACGGTTTCACATTTGATGGTCTTCCTTCACTCTACACATGCATTTCATCTATCTTCTTTTCAGTGACAATGGAATCTTCCATCATCTTTGCTTGGTCTTTGATTACTCTAGCCTTCAAGATAATACCATCATATTTGGCATGTACATCCTCTAGATGGAGTTCAACTTCTTCAAGTATCTTATGTTGCCCTTCTTGAATCTTGTCTTATTTCTCCTTTTGAAGCTGCAATGTGATCCCCATCTAACAAATTTTGATGTCCTTCTTCAATGTTGGCTTGTATTTCTGATTTTACCTCATCAGTAGTTAAGGATTCCTCAACCTTCCTGCAAATTTCATCTTCTAGTGTTTTGGTAGATTCTTCATTCAAGATCTTTTTTTCTTCTTGATTTTGACAATTCTTCTTTTCTTCTTTCAATATCTTGACCTCATCCAATAGTTTTTTATTATGGTTTCGTAATCTACATATCTCTTCATCTTTCTTTTTCAAATCTTCCCTTGACTCGTCATTTTCCCACTTTGATTTACTATTATTTTCTTGCTTTAAGTTCTTAACCTCCTTAATGAGTGATTCATTAATGGATCGTATCTTAGATAGCTCCTCACCCTTCTTCTTAATCTCTTCCTTTGCTTCTTTTAATTCATCTTGAATTCTATATAATTCCATCATTTTTATATCCCTAATCCATTTATCTGAGAAGAGTTTTTCAAATTCTTCCATGTGCAGTGCCATCTAGTGTTTTGATCAAAACTCATCCACCACTTCCAAGCTTCATAAAAAAAACAAAAAAATCTTGCCTTTGAAGGAGTCATATTTTATTCTTTTACCAATCTCAACCATTCCATAGGATTGATTTCATCTTTATCTTCATCCCCTGTAAATTTAGGTATTTCCATTGATTCTTAATTGAGGTCTAATCCCAACCCTCAAATCACAACCTAAATATATTAAGGATAAAGATATAAAATAGTTGTAATACTTGTTCCAATATGTTCTTCTATGTGTTATCTTTCCAATGGATTTTGAATCAGCTAAATCAGACATTCCAATCAAAAGTTATGATAGTTTTAAGTGAACATACCTTTGAAACCATGATTTGGAGTTTGTCCTCTTGGTCGACCTTACTTATGATATATCTCTGCAATTTCGGCCCTTATCAGTCTAAAATTGTGACCTGTAGTACGCTTAAATTTCTTCTCTGCAGTGCCACGGGTCTGACCAAAATTGGATGTTCCAAGTAGAAGTTATGGTAACTTCCCCACACCTTGTTGATTTTTGTCCCTTCCAGGAGAGCGTAGTTGTAAAGTGTGCCAAGAGCACAATATATGATATTTGATTCTGAAACTTGTACCAGAAATACTATAGACTATCCACTATCCAATGCAACTAGTCTCACTTAATTTGGATACTCACTGAAGAAGACATCATTGTTTTACCCGGAACACCTGTTTGAGACTAGTTAATATGACTAGTCAAATACCCTATCTTACACAGGGTGTATCTAAAAAAGTAGGATGATCCAGAAGATGAAATTTTTATCACAGATACCTTGATAATTTATATGAATAGCCTCCAGGTTTCAGAGTCTGAAATTTCACAGAAAAAAATTTATAGAGAAAATTTTGCGATGACTAAATTCAAGATGATTCTAGAACCCTATCTTACACAAGCTATATCTCTGAAAGTATATGGCCTTAGGAACTGAAATTTGAATCCCACGTACCTTTATCTGTATAATAAATATAATCTAAGGGGTTCCTTCTGAAACGTCTTAGAAAAAAAATTATAACGATAATTCCAAGGTGTCTCAGATGCAGCAGCGAAACCCCAAGACCTTGAGCTCTGATATCAAATGTTATGAACCAAAATGATAAAAATATCATAAAATAACATAGGTACACACCATGTACAAAATGTCAACGTGGAGCACAACTCCAAGATAGATAAGTTACACAATAAATCCTTAAATAATAGGGGAACCCCCTCCAAATAACCAAATACCATTCATACTTCACAATTTACCTGTCAATAATGAATACATGATCTCTTACATATAGTTATTCACACTTGCACATGAGGCCCCTTTATCACTAGGCTGGCCCTATTACATATGTATTTACACATTACATGTACATTCAGGTCCATATATGCACCCCCTTGGGATCATATCATATACATTTAGCCATATATATGCCCCCCTTGGGTCATAACATATCCTTGATGGTAGTTTTTTCATTTATTACACCAAATGTGGTCGATATTTCACATCGGGAAGATTTTCACAGCTATCAAAGGATCAACCATGCAGGCTTGTGCAGATCGTGCAAACCTCAAACTGTAAAGTCACGTAGATGCATTAAAACCCACTTTATATAGTTTTTGGTGCTCTATTGAAGGTGGTGCATAATTTCTATGGAATATTACTCTGTTATGTTGTATTGATGACTTTTCAGGTGATCACTTGTATGGCTCTATGAGCAATTTTTAGGTGATGACACTTACCTAATTTGACATCCAAAAAACTAGTGAGGATCCAATGTTGAGTTTGGTAAGTGAACTCTAAGATTACCTCCTGGTTATTCCAAAGGGTGCATAAACATCATGAATCTCCTATAGATTCTATAGCCACCCCTTCATTGTTCTTCCACTGTTGCTTTACAACTTTGATTGCTTCCTGGGAATCCATTTTGGTCTCCTAGATCATGAGGACTATGGGTTTCTTGGATTTAATGAGATCTTTGAGTGCAGCTTCCTTGCTTCTACTACCCAATCCTCTGCAATTCCAGGAGACGGTAATCATTATTTGATTGTGTGTTTGACACTACTGCCCCTTTGAGGTTGCACTATTTCCTGGGTTTTTTATAGATCTCTAGTTAGCCCCTAGATTTTTATCGATGGTTGGTTGAGATCCCACCATTATGTATTTATTTCTTTCTTCTTCCATTTTTTTCTTGGTTGATTTCCTACCCATTCTTCTTGGGAGTCTTTCTTTAGAAAATCCATCACCCTGGTCCTCCTCTCCAATGGCATTAGGGTCTTGACCTCTTGCTTGAAGTTTTTCAAAGGTGATTTATGCATCAGTGAAGTTTTCTAACTCTTCCTACTTCTGAATAATGGGTTCCTCATCTTTGAATATTGTCTCTTTAGATTATTGATTTTCTAGCAACCCCATTAACAAATCTTCTATTTTTGCATATTTCTAAGAAGAATTGTTAATATTTCCTTCAACAACTAGTGATTCCCTTACCTTTTGGACTAAAGGAGGCTCCCTTTGGAGAAACCTCTTTGAATTCGATGGGGAAGGTCAAATCCTTTTGAGATAAGTTGTAAAAATTATTATTGGATGGCCAGGATTCACTTCCTTTTACCAATAATTTGTTGGGGCTTAGGCCGACCATTGCAGGAAGATCCTTTAGAGAAATTTTGACTCCAAGGGAATCTTACTCCATATGGAGCTGGGCATTTGGATGTTGTGGCATGGCAATTTTCTCCTGGATTTACATTGGATCCCATTTTCTAGCTCACTATTTTTTCGTTGATCATCCTTTTCATGCTCTTGCACTTGCTAAGGATTGTTTTCTTGCAGTTTTTAGCAAAGTAATTGTACTCATGATAGGATTTACATTTGAAGGGAAGTTGTTCCTAGTCGAGTTCCTATAAATGTTGTCACTTATCAAGAGTGATTAGTATTGCTTCTAGTAAACCTTTTTCTAGGTGTACCTTCACATAGATCCAAGAACATGCATACATTTTTTCTTTGGGTTATGTTATGTCAATATAGCACCCTAAGGTATTATTGATGCTTTGAAATGATGCATCATTCCATCAATGCAAAGGGAGGTGGTGCAGCCTTACCCAAACTACTATTGATTAGGGTACATCATTTTCTGGATTAAAGTCAGGAGATCACCTATTCAAATACCTACCTCTTGACTCTAAAAAATATGATCCACTTCGAAAGATAAGGTCTTTTCCATCTCTAGTTTCAAACAACAAGGCATAAAACCCTCTGCTACAAAAGATTTGATTTAATTGTCCTTTGATGAGTGTTTTCTAGTTTTTTTGAAGCCACCTCGCCATTGTCCTCATAAAAGGAAAAATTCCAATGATTTGGTTGATTAATCCCCTGTCAGCAAAGGTGATTGCATTTCACCTTAAAGATGAAGGGGGGAATTTAACCTTAGGAACCTCGATTCTCTTAAAACAAATTGGTGGCTATGGTTTGGAATTCTTCATGTATGTTTCGACAATCACCTAAAAGGCCAGAGCATTAGAGCCTAGAGGGGGTTGTGGCCCCCCTCAAGAGGATGTGTCCATGGTTCCATGAATTGCAGACGCAACTCGCTAGGGTTTGATCAATATTTCAGAGTTTCCATGACTACACCCAATTAAGAGTAAGCATCTTCCCCAACAGACATTATTCAAAGAAGATAGCCTCATACATTAATTGACTAACTCCTAAGTACCCCAAAGTCGGGAGATTAGGGTAAGGCCCAAACAACATTCCATTCAAATTATAACAAAGGAGTATTTGCCCATTGTTATGAATTAAATGAGATTACATTTACAATGAGCGTTAAGAACTATTCAAGGTGTGTCATGCACTCACCTTTTGAAGCCATAATTAGCTAAACAATGTGTATTCTGATTTTCTCTTAAAACGATCAAATATAAGTTTTTTCTTGGGAAAAAAATTGAGCATTATTATTTAAATTATACTCATATTAATAACAAAAAAATTGAACATTATTATTTAAATTATACTCATATTAATAACAAAATCATTCTTAATATCAAATATAAGTTTTAATTTTCTTGGTAAAAAAATATTAAATATAAGTTTTGTTTTTCTTGGTAAAAAAAATTGTTTTTTTCATTGTAAAAAAATTTGAACAATATTATTTAAGTTATACTCATATTAATAACAAAATCATTCTTAATATGATAATGGGTATAGGATTTGCTAATATTTAGACTATTGTCTCCATTCAAGTTATTTTACTACTTGTTTATTTCTAATGCTTCCCTATTCACTCTTTGGATTGGTGATATATTTGGCAATTATATCAACATCATTAAAGCAAATGCAATTTCTAGATTTGTGAGAATTCTAAGCTAAAGAAAATTTCCTCCTTGTACTATCATCTACGGAGGAATTATTATTGACCCTTGTTAAGTGTCTCATGGTTAATGGAATTTGACACGTGTTTCATGGTTTTATTAATGGAATTTGACTCGATCTCTTGTAACTTCATTGGCCATTAAGTGCCCATCATTTTTCATGATAATATTTAATATCCATAATGATCATAATACAACCCTTGTCCACTTTTAAAGTTGTTATGTTCTCATTATCCTCGAGATCTCTTAATAATCCACTTCCTCTCTATCGATGTTTCTTTTAAGGGACTTACCATGTTCGAGGGTGATTACACAATTGTATCTTATTAGTACCTGCCAAAGCAGGTACTATAGCAACTAGTAAGGTTGTAAATTTATTAGTCCCTGTCGTAGGTATAGAGGGACTATAGCGATCGATACTTCGTTGACTACATATTAGTTTGTCTTTTGACCCGAAATATTTGCACAATACCTATTGTTGGAGCTATGGAATTAAAAGCATATATTTTTATATAATAAAAGGTACCATATATGTACTGATATGATTGGATAAGAGATTGGAGGTCTTATTGTCGGCCTCGCTATTCCCAATGTTTTATATGGCAACATATCCAAAATATTTCTCATATGCAGTCTTTTTTAACCATATATTTTTCCTCTATATTGCTTGAAGGTGGATTAATGCTAGCATTAGTTCGAATGCTTGTATTAGTATTTTCTGCTAGCTGAATATAGGCATAGAGGGACTATAGCGATCTATAATTCGTTGACTACATATTAGTTTGTCCTTTGACCCGAAATATTTGCACAATACCTATTGTTGGAGCTATGGAATTAAAAGCATATATTTTTATAGTACCATATATGTATTGATCTGATTGGATAAGAGATTGGAGGTCTTATTGTCAGCTTCGCTATTCCCAATGTTTTATATAGCAACATATCCAAAAAAAAATGTGTATACAGTCTTTTTTAATCATATATTTTTCCTCTATATTGCTTGAAGGTGGATTAATGCTAGCATTAGTTCGAATGTTTGTATTAGCATTTTCTGCTAGCTGAATATATTCGTAAGTTTTGATATGTACTAAGCATATTGAAATGTTTTGATATCCAAGCTTTATAGTGATTGAGAATTCCAAAGTTTATAGCGTCTTTGCCAAATGTATTTTTGTTGAAATGTATTGACACTTATTCTGAGATGCCTCAATAGGCCTGAGAGCTTAAATGTTTACATGACGCGATGTCCTCCAGCAGCCCTAACAGCTTAAATGTTTGCATACCACGAGGTCCTTAGACAACCTGACAGCCTTAAATGTTTATGTAAATACGGTTCTTGGAGTACATTTTTCGTTGAAATTTTCTATACAGTTACAGTGAATTTGCAGAGTCTTGTTTGTCCACCGCCAGTTCAATAGCCATTGTATGTTTCATCCTTCTTCTGCCTTTGCAATGCAATTTCGTACTAGTTGAAGCTGCATACATTGTTTACTAGTTCGGTGAGTGTTTCTTCTTCGTCGGTCTGTCGGTTGTTGGTTGTTGTTGTTTCGTTCGTGATTCGACCTGCGCTTCTGCATTTCATTGTTTCAGAGTAAGTTTTGATGCCATAGTTTCGTTTTGTATTCCTTGTTTGTTGTTCAGTATTTGTAGTTTGCAAGTAAGAATGTTTGCTTATTTGTAGTGGCATGCTCCTTGTATGTTTCCAGTTCCTTTTGTGCTTGGGCTGCAGTTTCGTAATCGTTGGAGATACATATGTTGTTTATTGGCTCGGAGGTTCTTGTTAGTTCGTTGGTTCGTGGGTTCCTGGTTATGTTTGTTTGCCTCGGGTTTGCGCTTTGGGGCCCTGGGGGTGCAGTTCGGCATGTTCGTGCTTTCTTGCTGGTTTGGTGCTTGTTGTTTTATTTTGTTTGATTCGGCCTTGCAGGGTTGGGGTCCAGCGACGGTGCTTGGAGCTTTTCTTTTTTTTTGGATTATTATTGTTTTTGGGGGGCACTTTACGGTGTTCAGCTCCTGCACCCACGGGTCTACATGTAGTTGTGTTATTTGTCCCATCTGCCGAGACCGATATCTGTTATTCTATGATATTTTTTTGGTGCTTAAGTGCTGCCATGAAAGAAAATAGCTGCATGCAAAATTGTTCGAGGATTACATGTGAAATTGCAATATCCATTGTTTTTTTATTGGAATAAAGCATATGCAAGCTACATTTATAAACCATGTATGGTCAGATGTGTTGATATGACATTACATGTTCTTTCTCCTCTACATAGACTGGTGTGCGCACCCTACAATTTGTCTTGTGCTTGAGATATGATATGTGCAACAAAGATTCTGCAAGTTTATATTTGGAAGTCTGGAAGCATATCTGGGTAGTTTGCCACGGAAAACAAAAAACTTGTATCGTGGGCACAACAGTCTATGTAGAGGATAAAGAACATGTATTTCCATTGGTGGAAGCATATCTAAATAAATTGCTACGGAAAACCAGAAATCATTTAGCTACAGCCATGCAATTACGTGATATTTTGTGCGTTGTAATATATTTTGGGCAGGGAAAAAAAAATTATGCGTTTACAGCCATGGATAGAGAAGCACAAAGGTTCATGTTTCTGCCTATCTTCTAGACTGTTCGTTGAGTCTGTTTTACTGTATGTACATATTGCTTATTCTCCGGTGGATACCAGCTTCCATTGATGTTCATTGTATTTTGTGCATTGCCACATTCAAACAAACAGAATAGCTGGAGAAAACGAGGAAGTCTTCACTGCATCGGTTGAAGAGGATATAGAAAGGTGCATGTTTGTACTGTTATTTCATATTGCATTGTTTTGTATTTCATTTATGGTCTGTATATGTGTTCACCGAGTTTATTTTATGTACATGTTGCGTGCCTTCCTACATGGTAAGTTATCTTCGTTACATGCCTTCCTACATACTAACCTGCTTCATTTTCGTTGTGTTCTCGCTGCATTGTTACATTTAAACAAACATGATAGTTGGAGATGAGGATGGGCTCTTTCATGGGTAAATAACCCTCTTTCTCTTTCTTTTACATGTCTGTCTTCATTATAAGTTATCTTCAATACATGCCTTCCTGCATACTAAGCTAGTTCATGTCCATTGTGCTTTCGCTGCATTGTTGCATTTAAACAAACAGAATGGTTGGACAGGACGATGGACTCTTTGGCAGGTAAATAGACATGTTTCTCTTTCTTTTAGATGTTTGTCTTCATACTAAGTTGGCTTCATGTCCATTGCATATTCGGCATTGCTGCCTTGGAAAAAACAGGTTACTTGGACAGGGAGATGAATTGTTTTGTGCAACAACAGAGGGTTTTGTGGTATAATCTTCTAAAAGGTATACCAAGTGTGTTGGCAAATTAAATATACAAATTGGGTGGGGGCATATAATATTAGACTTGAAAATGATGACTTGCCGGTAATGGGCCTTTCTGCCCTCCCTATTTCTACTTTTTCCATTTTCTATTATCCCTTTTGTTTTCTAATTCATTTTCTTAGTGTGATTTTCATCTGCACATTCTTGCATCAGAAAAAGTTGGACTAGTGACATGGCCATCAGTAGTCAGTCATCCCAGACATCAGCAGACCGACAAGGCCAAAGGTAAATATGCATATGCTCTGCTCCTACTATGTTTAATAAACAAATATCCTCGGGTATATATCCATCTATGGCATGGTGGATATGCTAATGTCAGTTGCAATACATGGTTTGCAGCTCACAGGAAGTATCAACAAGTACAAGCGAGATGTCGAACGTGATGCATGTTCCGCAGACTAAGAGATGTGGTTGTGAAACTCTGGCTCCATAGTTCATCAAAGCTATGTGTGTACTTGTAGATTTATGCCAGTGAAAGAAGAATACAAAAAAAAATTGCACACTACCGTTCACTTTAGTTTTCCTGTTCAAAAAATGTCACCAGGTCTAAAGTTGTGACATCCAAAGTACTGTCAATAGAGGGCTTGAACAGCCTCCGAACTGGACAAGTGTTCGTCGGGGACATAATGGTCGTCTATAGCACCTACTTGGACAAGGAAAACAAAATTAGATCCATTATGCATGCTGACATGATAGACAAGGAGGCCATGATGACAATGACACTGATTGTTCCTCCACAACTTGTCCAGAAACATGCAGAAAAGATATTGCCGCGTAATGGGATATCCATTACAAATTTTAATATATTGCCCAAAATAGTATATGACCATGGTGATTGCGATCAGATTATTTCGCTCAATGAAATAAGCATTGTGGAAAAAATTCCAATTGTTTGTTCAGAATATATTTTCGTCACAGACTCGAGTATCAACCAGCTTGCACAGAGCACTGATATTTACCCTATCAGAACGATTGGGGCAGCTGTCACACTGGCGAGAAAACTTGGCTCACAACACGTTCTCCATAAAAAGGATGGAGAGTCGAACAAGGACAAGGCAATGGTACCGCTTTTCATATTCAGTTTTGTCCTTTACTTTCGCATGTGCATGTATCTCAGATAACTTAAACAAATATTGCACTGTTCCATGTTGCAGCTCTAATTGTTCGATACGTATTCAGATTTTTTTTCGTCAATGGAACAACAATTGCATAAAGGGCAGATTCCACTTATGTTGTTCAAAAATATAACAAAGAAGAGGGATGTTAGAGAAATTATGTTTAGGACAACCCAGGAAACGTTTGTAACAGAGTTGCGAGTAGATATAGTAGAGGATCTGAAGAAACTAGCTAGCTCTACAACTGTTGTGTGTATACATCCACAAAATCATCCTCACTTTGCTTATAGAAATAGCCTTCAAAAAATTCTTGCGCCCTGTTTTATTTTTTTTATTTTTTTTGTAAGGGGAGGGGGGGGTGTAGTTGTGTATTTTATTGTTCAATGTATTAATTCCTATGCTCGTGTTCCCAGGTTGAAGGTGTTTTAGTTGCAGCCAATGTGTACTCAACCCCCTTTGAACCTGTATGTACAAAATGCAACTCCCCTGCTTCTGCCTCTGCTTTGATAAGTGATGATACGATTGATTGTCTGCAATGCGGTGAAAAACTTCCATATATATATGGACATTGTGTCAATGATGTTATCCGACCGGTGGGCAACACAACCGTGCATTGTACGGTTAGGAGCCTCTATTACAAAATGTGCTTCCTAAGTTGGCAGAGTTGTCGTATGAAACGTATCTACAAAAAAAGGCAAGCAGTGTCTACATGCTGCGGGAGCTTCGAATACATAGAAAATTCACCTTAAATGAGGACAATGCAATTTTTCATATCGGCTGAAGAAGGGGGAAAAAATATATATATCAAACTTTGGCAGGAAACGAAAATACCTCATGTGTCTCTGTAATATTTTTTCAACATCCAGATGAATGTTCGTCGGACTTGGCTAGTTGGAATTGCACGCGCATAAGATTAGCATGGCAGCAAACCCCATATATCCCATGCCTCGGTTATTTTATACAATGAACATATACTAGATGCAAGAGAAAATGAATGTGGTGACGTCTTTTCTTTGTATATCAAATTGTTTGGTGCAAAGGTCGATGGGTTCTGCTCTATGGAACCTTATGGGAACTTGCTTGCGGCCTGTTTGAAGTTTGGTTGGTTCTTGGTTATTTGCTTTGTCTGTCAATTTGTATGCTGCAGAACTTGAACTGTTCTTTAGAGGACACGAAACAATATAGTTGAATTTTTTAGCCAACTAGCCCGCAGATACGCCTGATAATTTCTATGGCATTGTGACGTAAATGTAGTATGTGGCTTGTTTTAGCAGATTTCCTTGATCGATGATCTTGGTCAAATTATTGTCCTAGAATAATTTGAAATCAACTAATATATAGTGTGTGAAGTGCAATTGTGTTATCATATCAACAAGAGGTTCTTAAAATTCAAATTGGTCGTTGTTTTGGCATTTTTGCTTACTCGATGAACTTGGTAAAATTAATGTCTTGGAATAATTTGAAATCAACGAATATATACTGTGTGGAGTGCAATTGTGCTATCATATGAACAAGAGGCCCTTAAAATTCAAATTGTTCCTTGTTATGCTTGCGGTGATGGAATTTTAAAAAAACTTTCTTTTGTTTCCGTCACTTTTTTAAATAATAAGCGATTTAACATCCTTTAATAATTTAATGTAATTCACTTGTACAATATCAATATTTAATATTAATCATTTAGTATTTGAAAATAATGTTTTTAGATAAAGTTAGATAAGATGACCATCCCTACCCCGAGGTGTAGGACAGTCGGTGACGGAGTGTGTTGTTAAGCCACTCCGTGATGTTAAAGTCACCGGTTCGAAACCTGCGGGGACAAAAAATCCAACCATGTTAAGGGTTGGTGTGGCTCAGGCCGGGTGCGATCCCCGGGTGATTTTGACGGCTTAGATGCCCCTGAGTCGTGGTTTCTCAAGCCACAGGTTAATCGCAGGTCCTGCACAAATTAACAAACAAAAAAAAAGATGACCATCCCTAAACAATTGCAATCTTAAACCCGTCAGTCATGGAATCCTGTCTATTTGTATGTCATGGAACTCCGAGTGTTGTTTGGACGACACCAGACAATAAAAGTGCAATGTTGAGCCAAGCAGTCCGCAAGTCCACCTGTCAATTTGTATATTGCGGAAGTCTGGGTGCTATTTGTAGGACACAGAACAATAGAGGTTCAATTTTCAACCCGCCAGGCCGAGAACCCGTGATCCAAAAAGTGCCTAAGTATGGAATGAGGGATCCACATATTATACTTTATAAAAGTACATGTTTACTATGTATTGCTCGTTTGTCGGAAAACTTTTATATCACTCGTCCGACCAGATTGTACAAACTTTCTCGTCTAATTAAATTCTGCAATATCAATATTTAATATTAATAATTTAGTATTGAAAATAATGTTTTTAGATATGTTAGATAGTTGATAGGGATTACCATCTATAAACAATGGAAAACTTGAACCCGCCAGCCCTCAAGTCCATCTGTCAATCTGTATATCGCGGAACTCTGAATGCTATTTGGACGAGATGGAACAATGAAAGTGCAATGTTGACCCAACCAGCCCACAAGTCCACAGTGTTGTTTGGAAGACACTGGACAATAAAAGTGCAATGTTGAGCCAAGCAGTTCGCAAGTCCGCCTGTCAATTTGTATATCGCGGAAGTCTAGGTGCTATTTGTAGGACATAGAACAATAGAGGCTCAATTTTCAGCCTGCCAGGCTGAGAACCCGCAATCCAAAAAGTGCCTAAGTATGGAATGAGGGATCCGCATTTTATACTTTATAAAAGTACATGTTTACTATGTATTGCTCGTTCGTCGAAAAACTTTTATATCACTCACCCCACCAGATTGTACAAACTTTCTCGTCTAATTAAATTCTGCAATATCAATATTTAATATTAATAATTTTGTTTGAAAATAATGTTTTGAAATATGTTAGATAGTTGATAAGGATTGTGATCCGTAAACAATGGCAAACTTGAACCTGCCAACCCTCCAGTCCATCTGTCAATCTGTATATCGTGAAACTCTGAGTGCTATTTGGAGGACACGGAACAATGAAAGTGCAATGTTGAGCCAACCAACCCACCGGTCCGCTTGTCAATTTGTATATCGCATAATTGTTGATGCTATTTGTAGAGCGCGAAACAATAGAGGCCCAATTTTCAGCCCGAGAGCACCCGATCCAAAAAAGTGGCTAAATATGGAATTAATACGGAATCGGTACGGGACAATAAAAGTGCAATGTTGAGCCAACCAACTCACAAGTCCGCCTGTCAATTTGTATATCGCAGAAGTTTGGGTGCTATTTGTAGGAGACGGAACAATAGAGGCTCAATTTTCAAACCACCAGGGTGAGAACTCGCGATCCAAAAAGTGCCTAAGTATGGAATGAGAGATCCGCATATGGTCTATAAAATCTCATGTCCATACTTTATAAAGGTACATGTTTACTATGTATTGCTCGTTTGTCGGAAAACTTTTATATCTCTCGCCCGACCAGATTGTACAAACTTTCTCGTCTAATTAAATTATGCAATATCAATATTTAATATTAATAATTTAGTATTGGAAATAATGTTTTTGGATATGTTAGATAGTTGATAGGGATTGCCATCTGTAAACAATGGAAAACTTGAACCCTCCAGCCCTCGAGTCCATATGTTAATCTGTATATCGTAGAACTTCGAGTGCTATTTGGAGGACACAGAACAATGAAAGTGCAATGTTCAGCCAGCCAGCCCGCAGGTCCGCTTGTCAATTTGTATATCGCGGAATTGTGGGTGCTATTTGTTGAGCGCGGAACTATAGAGGCCCAATTTTCATCTCGAGAGCCCCCGATCCAAAAAAGTGGCTAAATATGGAATTAATATGGAATCACTACAGGACAATAAAAGTGCAATGTTGAGCCAACCAGCCCGCAAGTCCTTCTATCAATTTGTATATCGCGGAAATCTGGGTGCTATTTGTAGGACACGGAACAATAGAGGCTCAATTTTTATCCCGCTAGCCCGAGAACCCGCGATCCAAAAAGTGCCTAAGTATGGAATGAGGGATTTGCATATGCTCTATAAAATCTCATGTCCATACTTTATAAAAGTACATGTTTACTATGTATTGCTCCTTTGCCGGAAAAATTTTATATCGCTCACCCGACCAGATTGTACAAAACTTTCTCGTTTAATTAAATTCAGCAATATCAATATTTAATATTAATAATTTAGTATTGAAAATAATATTTTTAGATATGTTAAATAGTTGATAGGGATTTCCATCCATAATCAATGGAAAACTTGAACCCGCCAGCCCTCGGGTCCATCTGTCAATCTATATATAGCGGAACTCCGAGTGTTATTTGGAGGACACGAAACAATGAAAGTGCAATGTTGAGATAGCCAGCTCGCAAGTCCGCTTGTGAATTTGTATATCATGGAATTGTGGGTGCTATTTGTAGAGCACGGAACAATAGAGGCCCAATTTTCAGCCCGAGAGCCCCCAATCCAAAAAAGTGGCTGAATATGGAATGGCAGATCCGTACATGCTCTATAAAAATTTCATGTCCATATTTTATAAGAGTACATACTTAGTATGTATTATTTGTTTTTCGAAAAACTTGTAGGTTCAGAAGCTGGCAGATTCATGACTTTAGATTCCACTTCGAACCCGACAGCCCAAGAACCCACCGTCCAAATAGTGGCTAAGTATGGAATGAGGGATCCGTACATGCTCTATAAAATCTCATGTCCATAGTTTTTAGAAGTACATATTTACTATGTACTACTCGTTTCCTCTTAATCTTGTTTAGAAGACACAGAACAATAGCACTGCAATGTTGAGCGACCCAATCCGCAACTTCGTCTATCAATTTGTATATCGCGGAACTATGGGTGTTATTTGTAGGATACGTAGCAATAGAGGCCCAGCTTTGAGCCCACCAGACCAAGAACCCGCAATTGAAAAAGTGGCCAAGTATGAAATGCGGGATCCATACAAACTCTATAAGAACCTTGTGTCCATACCTTGTAAGAGTTCATACTTAGTATGTGTTGGTCGTTTTTCAGAAAACTTCTACCTACGGAAGTTGGCGGATTCACGACTTGAGGTTTCAATTACTTTTAGATCACCAACCCGACCGACTGCTTCTCCATTTGATATTGTAAGAAATGAATGTAAAATGGCCCAAGCCCAATTGTGCTATTACATCAACACGAGGCCCTTAAAATTGAAATAGTCCACAAATCCGCTTGTCAATTTGTATATCGCGGAACTTTGGGTGTTATTTGCAGGGCATAGAACAAGAAAGCCCCAATTTTGAGCCTGCCATCCCATGAGTCCATTGGTAGTGTTAGATAGTTGATAGGGATCACCATTCATAAACACTCGCAAGGTTGGGCCCGCCATCCCTCTAGTCCATCTGTGAATTTGTATATGGCGGAACTCTGAGTGTTGTTTGAACGACACAGAACAATAGAAATGCAATGTTGAGCGACCCAACCTGCAAGACCGTCTGTTAATTTGTATATCGCAAAACTCTTGGGTGCTATTTGTAGCTAACGGAACAATTGAGGCCCAGTTTTGAGCCCGCCAGCCCGAGTACCCGTGATCCAAAGATTGGCTTAAGTATGGAATGCGGGAACAGTACATGCTCTATAAAATCTCATGTTCATACTTTATAAAAATGGATTTTATGTATTGCTCGTTCTTGTTGTAAAATTTCTTGGTAACGAAGTTGGTGGATTCACGTATTCATATTTCACTTACTTTAATATCACCAGCCCAACCGACCAACCGCTTCCCTGTTTCATATTATACAGACCTCCTTGTCTAATTAAATTGTACAATATCAATATTTAATATTAATAATTTAGTATTCAAAAGAATGTCTTTAGATAATGTCCAATAGTTAATAGGGATAAGAATCCGTAGACAATCGCATGCTCGAGGCTGCCAGCCCTGAAGTCTATCTGAAAATTTGTATATCGCGGAACTCTGAGTATTGTTTGTATGAAAAGAAACAAAAGGAGTGCAATTTTGAACGAGCTGAACGAGCCACCCCGCAGGTCCGTTGGCCAATTTGTATATCGCAGAATTCTGAATGCTATTTGTAAACCAAGGAAAAATGGATGCCCAATTTAGAGCCCGCCCGTCCGAGAACCCACGATTCAAAAAGTGGCTAAGTACATATTTAGTGTGTATTACTCGTTTTTCTAAAATTTTCTAGTTTCTCTTTTCTCTATGCTTTTCTTTTTTGAAACACGGGTTACTGCATAGCCGGCTTTAACATTGCGTTTCCATTGTTTCGCCGCCTGCGACTAGCACCCGGACTTCCGCGATTTACAAATCTGCAAACAAATCCCCCCTTCATCTCGTATACTTTCGCTTTGTGTTTGCTTGGTCCTTTTTCCCAATGTCTCATGCTTTTATATACAGAACCCCAGGTTCAACAATATACAAATTTCCCTCTTGCCACTGCGCTTTCGCTAGCCCTTGCGCACAAACAGCAGCCGAAATTCCACGACATAGAAATTGACAGTCGATATTTGCCACTGAGATGCAATATGACCATCGGCACTTCACATCTCTTGGATATATCTTCTGTCATTTTTCTTTTGTAACCATCCTGGCCGCTTTCCATACTTAGGTATTTCTTGGAATCAGTTTCCAAGGTTAGCCGGTGCTTCACCGCAATTCGCTATCATTGTTGCCTTCGTACTTGTTTCCAGATATGCAATAATTAAGCTTTAATGCTAGTAGTTCATCCTACAGGAACCGTTAAGATTGTTATTAATGTCTGGAAGTCCGGAGAAGATTTGTCATTACTACAAATTAAATTAAGATTTGCGCACAAGTATGTTATCCTTTCCAATTATTCATTTCAAACACGTTGCAATATGTTTTTTGTGCGTCGGTGGGTTGGCGCTTTTAAGAAATTTCTAATTCTTAATCTCTCTTCATCGTCACCGCGAACTTCGCACTTTTTTCTAATTCTGCAATTAGTGAGCTGTGATGGTGACAACTCATTCCGCACAAACACTGGAGATTGTCATTGATCAGCGAAAGGCTCGAGAAGATATTCCATTGATACGCATTAAACCATAATTTGCGGTGGGTTATATTATGCCTCCCCGATTTTCTTTTCAAACATCCTCTCGAGCAAACGGAAATTCTTAATAACTTGTGGTAGCAGTTTTTTCCAGCCACAGTAAACACATTGGGGCATAATGGCCAGAGGTTCCATTATTCCAGGGCATATTCTTACTACTCATCTCCCTCCGTGCAGGAGCAAAAAATCAGATGGTTCCTTGGTACACCGAGAGATATATTTCAAGCCAAAGAATTCCAAGGCAACTATGCCTGCTCAGAGAACTTGCCCAGTTGCATTCATGGCTAATGCACAAGTTGATGTCATGAATTCCGAGCTGAAAGAAGATGATCTGATGGTTGATGATACGACAATGGATGATGGCAATGCAAAGAATATTCCCACTCCTGCACCCAAATTGAAATCAACCATAATGGACAAAACTTCCTAGCTCAGTGATGGCGATCTTGACAACACCAAAAGGAGTTTCAAAAAAGAAACTGACGGTAAACACAATAGCCACTTTGCAGCGCGAAAGTAGGATTTCCAGAATTCCAAATTAGTTTGTTTTGGGCAGAAGAGTTTCATTGTAAAGCAATGATATGTTGATGCTCCCAAAGATATATTTCAAGATAAAAAATTATTGATTAACATCTTCGGGAATCAGGTCCAAAAATCTCACTACTGTAAGGCATTTTTTTACTAGTCGTCTCCTTCCGCCCATAATGGACTAATTTGGGCCTCTAGAATTGCACGCGCAACCTGTGCTCCTGAATTTTTTTGGACTATGTAGAGGCGGTTTCAGCTAAGGGCTATTCCATTTGCCCTGCAATGTTTTTCTTCTTCTTCCTCACAGGAAGCTTCTGAAAACTATCAATTTCAGCACAAGATCATTCATCGAGGAGAAAACTACGAGGATCTTGCATACTGCAGATCCCGTACCTGTGTTTGTCGCAGATACGTTCAATGTTTTGGCCCGAAGAACTAGGTCCAATTTCTAAGGATAGATGTACAATACTGGGTGTTTTTCTTATTTTTTTACATGGATTTGCTATTAAAAAATTTGCCTTCGACTCTTCCTTGTTGCTTCTTTTCTGGATTTAACGCATGTTCTCATTAGCATGGTTCGGTGCTCTCGTACTTATTCGATATTTTGTCTACTTAGGTTATTTTTTCTAAGATGGAACATTAACAATTATATGACAATGTACATGTCAATCCACCAGCCTTTTATGCAAACAAAAAATGGATTACACAGTTTCAAACCAACGTTCAATTCTATTCGTAATGCAGATAGAACATAGCAATACCAGTGTACAATGTTGCAACAAAATCATTATTAAGTTTTAATGCTAACAACCCATAATGCAAGAAGTTTAATACTTGAGTTAATATGTTGCAGTCATGGAACAATGTATCAAGAACACAGTTACACCCACACGTTCCAATAAAATATAATCTTCAACAAAGCATTTGCTGGCAACTAGTAGAAAATGAAGTTTAGTAGTTAAGTTAATATGGTGCAGTCATGGAAGAATGTATCAAGAACATACTTACACGCACACGTTGCAATAAAGTCTAATCTTCAACAATGCATTTGTTGGTGATTAGTAGAAAATGATGGTTTTACGACAATGGGGCTTCTTTGAAACCAATTCGCGCTTACGAAAACTGCCTTCCGCCTTTCTATTTTCCCACTCTTTTATTCCTTGTAGTTTCTCTTCTTGGTTACTTAATCGTTTTTTTCCCGAAAATGTCTTGTTGCGCGGCTTGCCGAATTCACGCGTTTCCAACGACCGCTTCCCCTTTCTTTAAATTGACCCTACCACATTTGCGGCACAGAAGCTATATTAAAGGGAAAAGTATTTCCTCTATAGTTTTGTGTCCTACAAACAGCACCCACGGTTCCGCACTATACAAATTGACAGCCAAACTTGTCGGCTGGCTCGCTAATAGAATGCCTCGGAGTTCCGCGATATACAAATTGACAGACGAAGCATACCAGCAAGAACCAAGTAAACTTGCAGATCATATTCCTGGTTCACACTTGCACTCGTGCTCTTTTATCGCGACACCGATCGAATGCTTCCCCATTCCATACCCAGAAACTTCTTCGACCGCGAGTTCCCGGTAGGCGGGCTCTAGATTGGACTTCTGTTGTTCCATGGCCTGTGAACGGTACCGTCACATCCACGATATACATATTTGCAATCGGCCTTAGATCATACCCTCTTCCGTATTACGGTCCATCTATCATGCCCTCTTCCGTGGTATACATTTTGCATTGGAAACTTCTGAGAAATACAATTTAACCATTGGTTCCTCGCATATTTTGTGGAACTATTGTCACCCCCTTTTGAAGCCCATCTATCCACTTTCCATACTTCGCCATTTCTTCAAATTTCTTTGGTCGATCATCAGTTTGGCGGGTTGAATAAATATTCAGTTCCTAGTCATTGTTTCATGTGCCTGCGCCCCTTTGCAATTAGTAGTTGCCCATTATATATAAGATCTTATTTCTAGGCATGCAATTAGCAATTAGCAATTTCCTTATTCCATAGTTAGCCACTTTTCCGGAATTCCACAAATATACAAACTGTAATGTCCCCAAGGCCGAGCCCAGTTGTAAATCTTGTTTACGAAATGACTTGTAAAAATGTCTTATAGGCTGGTGAGCCAAGTTTGTATAAGCCGATGGGCTTATGTGATTGTTAGGCCAGAGAGCCTAAAGGGTTCGAGGCCAAGGGCCTAATTTTGTACCTGTATGTATGCAGCACATTAATAAAATATAAACATCGCCGCATGTAGAATGACCACGATGAATGAGTGATGGGGGACTGAGATTCCACGGAGTGGGCAAGGAATTAGGGGCTGGAAGGTGGGAAAAGGGGATAAGTGTTGAGCCTAGGGGCTTAAGCCTTGGGAATAATATTTTATTATTATTCCAAAGAACGTGTGCATTTTATGTTTTATTTTTATCCTGAGTTCCTGGCAAGGGAAAACGTGCAAAGGGGATGAATGTTGATGGAACGCATGCAGTTCCAAGGGTGACAAGTGTCGACCCTAGTGCATGCAAATAAAACAGTCGAGATGAGCCATGAGAGGGGTCCCTCCTCCATTCCACTTGACTGTCTGAGCGCGTACGGAGCTCTGAACAGTACGAATAACCCAACCTCTACAAGAATACCTCGTGTGTTCCTAACAGCCAGGAAAAAGCCTGTGTCTATTTCTGAAAATCTGTGTACACCCTCTGTTTCTGAGAGTCGAGAAGCCTGTGTTCATTTCTGAAAAGCTGGGTTCACCCTCTCCGTTCTGAGCCGTGGAGTCTGTGTTGATCCCTGCAGAAATTGCTTGTCATGCAATCCCGAAAACCATCACTGTGAGACCTTGCCATCATTGCTGAGCCTGTTTGGGAAGCCCATGTCTGTATTCCCAGTTGGTTGTGGTGGCCACGCAGAGCTGGACTGCGCGTGGCTTGTTGGCCAGTGCAAGTTGTGATTGAGCCTGTGTATGACCTCTCTCCAGGTGAGGGAGGTGACTGTTGTAGGAAGAGGCAGGTTGTCAGGCCTGTGAGCAACTCTTTCCAGGTGAGAGAGTTTGTTGGGAAGTGGTTTCTTCCAGAGAGTGTCCAGCACCAGCTTCGGGCTCTGAGACTTCTTGACCCGGCCTATTGTCGAGACCCAGAGAGGGAGGTGTAGCACCGATGGACTGTGCTTGTGAAGGTGTATACTCCCGGGCGGAGTAGGCATGTGGGGAATGAGAGTCTGGAAGTAGTGGGCGTAAGATGGAATCCTGGGAAGAATCCTTCCAGTCATTCTGTGTTGTTTTCCCTGCAACCTCGGCCTAGCCTAGGATCCCTTGCCTTGGGGTGGAGCTTAGTCCCAGCTCAGGGGTGACCCACTGCTGAGCTGACGAGCAGTGTGGTCTAAGGCTGGGAGGTTTGTGGAAGGCCTGCACATGGTTGGTGGAATCGCCAAGGTTTTCAAAGATAAGTATCAGAAGATGTTTTATTCATAATTCTGCATCTCTGTGTAATTATAACTATCATGTATTCTACTGTGCATATCAATTTAATGTCAATGTTATTGATTGTATATTATAGTAGTAAATAATATGTTTACTCTGAGCTCAAATGTATTCTTTGCTTAAATGCATGTGGATTATATAATGCATGTATGAGCTATGTAAATGAGCGTTACAATATGGTATCAGAGCCAAGGTTTTGATGTTGAGCCTAGATGGGCCAGTCAAGTGGTCTTTGGACCGAGAGTGTGAGGAGAAATTGTGTTTGAAAGACCGATTTTGGACCCTGGAATGCTCCAGATGTGTCAAGGAGTTACTTGACGTGCTTACAAGCTCAGGAGGTATAGCGGTGTTGTGAAACCGCATCCGGTGTGGTATATGGCCACAGGGAGAGAGAAATCCACACCAAAAGTGTTGGAGCCTTAGGATCTGTTCGGGAGGGAAGGCGAACCCTCATGACCGTCGGATCTGGGAAGTGTGCACAGGGTTTAAAAACCCTTTGGAGTTGCACAAGAGCGTGGGAATCGCGATACGCGAACTCCCGAAAACCCGAGAAGATCTGCATTGTAGATCTGGGAGGAAGGCTCGACCGTTAGATCTGGCGGAGTCGCGCTCGAGTTAGTCGCGAAAACCTTTTGGATTTCGCAAAGTCGAGAGATGGGAAGTGAGGGAGGAGAACACCTCCGAAATCCCGAAACGATCTACACCGTAGATCATAGGAAGGGAGTTGACCGTCGGATCAAGTGGAAGAGTAAACCGTAATTCGGGATTTCGGCAAACGGAAGCTCGAGATGTGGGATGCATGAACTCCTGATGCCCGAAACCCCGAAACGTCGAAAATATTTGCACCGTAGATCTGAGGAAGGAGTCTAACCATTGGATTTTGCTTGGAATGGACGTGGGTGCATGAATCTGTACCACGTGTCAGTGAGTCGAGAAGACAGGCGAGAGTGGTGGGACCCGATGACGTCACCGAAGGTGACCTGGACCCTCTTGAACGTATCACGCGCCACCATGGTGAAGGGCGACAACTGTGCTGTGGGCCCAGAGGATAAAGTAAATCGGAATTTTGGAAGTTGGAGGTTGGAAAGGAAAGCAAGTCTGGGAGTCCCGAAATCTTCGGAGTCGGAAGAACCATAGCGGATTTAAGGGTGACAGTTGTGTTGTGGGCCCAAAGAGCAAGGAAACTGAATTTTCAAAATTCAGGAATTGAGGCGACAAAGAGTAGGAGTCGCTGCAACGTGAATTTATGGTCACGAAATCCCGAAAGGATCTGGACCGTTAGATCCAACTCATCGAGGATCGTTGGATCTCGTACAAGAAACTGTGTATCGGATTTCGGGGATAGTAGTGACAAGAGGTTGAGAGTCACTACATCGTGAACTCTTGGGTACTGAAAACCCAAAGTCCCGAAATTTTCGAAGGACTTAAGAACTGTCGAGGATTTAACTGTTGGATCCGCGTGGACAAAAACCCCGAAAAATGAAGTCCCGAAAATTGCAGAGCCGACAGAGCTCAGAAAACCTTGTGAAGTCAAATGTTTCTCACTCACGTTGGTTTATGATTATTGTGATTTTATTAAAGGTTTAAGGCCTAACAAACTTTGGATTGATTGCACATTGTGTGTGCGGAGTTAAACAAGTGTCAAGACATCAGTTAATCGACGTCAAATATAGAAATGGAAGAGGTGCGGATTGCCTCCATTTCAAAGGATGAAAGAGAAGGAAGAGATGTCAACCTGGGAGTCGAAGGATCAAACTTCAATGGGCATGGAAGAGAATTAGACAAGGAAGGGCACATAATGAAAATCATTGAAGGATTGCAAAGAGATGCCCAGGCACGCAAAGCTGATAGCCGAAAGCTCATGAAAGTCAGGGATCGGCAGGGTGAATTCAACTTAAAAATGTTGAAGAGCCTGGAAAGAATAGAAAAGAAATTGGAAAAAGAGAGTGACACCAACAGATCAAGAAGTGTCAGAACCCCTGAGAGGAGAAGAAGATTGAGGAGTGGTAGCAGACATTACCGTCTCTCCCCGAAGCATTCTAGCAGGGAAACACACAGTAGTTCAAGCCTATCCCCTACCAGAAAACACTGAAAATTTGGAAAGGATGAATTGAAAGGGGAGATGAACAAGATCAAGCCTCCAGCATTTGATGGAGAACATAAGAAGGAGGAAGATGCCGAGACATGGTTTCTTGGCATGAAGAAATATTTCCAACTATAGAACTACTCCGCTCATGCAGAAGGAAGAATTGCGATGTACCAGCTAAAAGGAAAAGCATCCATGTGGTGGGATCAGTTTGTGCAAGTGCAGCACATCAGAGAGAAAGATATCACTTGGAAGGAGTTTAAGAGGTATTTCGAGAAGAAATACCTGACCAAAAGATACTATGACAGATATATGAAGGAGTTATTCGAACTCAAGTTAGGCAGCATGACCATTGATGAGTATGAATGAAGTTTCTTGGAACTGCTAAAGTATGTTCCATTCATCAAAGATGAGACTGTCAAGATTCAGAGGTATCTGAGTGGACTGTCACCTTCCATCAGTGATAAGATTCAGTTTGATGATCCTAAGACTATGGAAGAAACAATAAGAAGGGTGAAATGCTTGTATGAACAACAAAGAGAAAAGCCTACCATTCGGAAGGCTTGGAATGATCAGAGGAAGTTTAAGAAGGAACACAGGCAGAAGGGAAACAAACCTCCCTTTTTCAGAAATAATCCTCAAGGACATCCATCATTTAGAGAGCCGAGAATGGCTGAAGTGGGAGAACAAAGGCAGAGACAGACGCCCATTCAGTGTTGGGGCTGTAAAGAGGACCACAAATACAGAGATTGTCCCCATAAAAATGGCAAAGCAAGAGCTGTCCATATTGTTCAACAAGCTGAAACAGTGGAGGACACGGGCAGCAGGATGCCAAGGATCTATGCAGCCCTAGACAACAAGCAAGCAGAATTTCAATCGCACATGATTGAAGTGGAAGGTATGATTAACAACCGACCACTTATTATTTTAATTGATTCGGGGGCTAGCCATAGTTATGTAGATCCTAGGGTGGTGGAAAGTTTTCGTTTAACAAGAAGCAAACATGAAAAGTCTTGGCTAGTGCAGTTGGCCACAGGAACCAAAAGGAAGGTCACTGAATTGGTTAAGTCTTGTTCAGTGGACATGGGTGGATTGAGCACTAAGGCTTAATTGAATATTCTACCTTTAGGCTCTTACGACTGCTTAATTGGAATGGACTGGTTGGACCAGCACCATGCCCTTCTGGACTGTCGTAACAAGAAGTTCACATGCCTGAATGAAGAAGGAAATCAGGTAACAATCCAAGGAATTCCCAGAGTCGTGGTTGTTAGAGAAATCTTAGCCATGTAGTTGAAGAAGTGTTACAGGAAAGGTTGTCAATTATTTGCAGCTCGTGTGGAAGAAGCATCCAGAGATGTAGTCTCAAATATTGGAGACCATGAAGAACTCACAGAGTTCAAGGACATATTTCAGGAGGTACCTAGACTACCTCTGAAGAGAGACACCGATTTTTCTATAAATTTGATGCCAGGAACAACTCCAGTTTCGAAAGCTCCTTACAAAATGAGTACGCCAGAGCTGAAAGAGTTGCAATTGCAACTTGAAGAGATTCTAAAGAAGGGGTACATTCGCCCCAGCGTGTCACCTTGGGGTGACCCGGTCCTGTTCGTGAGTAAGAAGGATGGGACGTTGAGGCTGTGCATTGATTTCCGATAGTTGAATCAGGTAACTGTCAAGAACAAGTATCCTCTACCGAGAATCGATGATCTTTTCGATCAGTTGAAGGGTGCGAAAATATTTTCAAAGATAGATCTCTGATCAGGATATCACCAGGTGAGAATAAAGGATGAGGACATCAGCAAGACCGCCTTTAGAACAAGGTACGGTCATTATGAGTTCATGGTGGTGCCGTTTGGATTGTCAAATGCACCTGCTATTTTCATGTGCTTAATGAATGGTGTATTCAAGGACTATTTAGACAAGTTTGTCATAGTCTACCTGGACAGCATCTTGGTGTATTCCAAGTCAAAAGAAGAGCATGAGCAACACATGAGAACAGTGTTGCAAGTGTTGAGAGAACACTAGTTGTATGCCAAGCTGAGCAAATGCTCATTTTATCAAAGGCAGATCCATTACTTGGGACATATTATTTCAGAAGAGGGAATCGTTGTGGATCCTGAAAAGGTTGATGCCATCTGAGAATGGTCAGCGCTAAGGAATGTGGCGGAAGTTGGATCTTTTATGGGTCTGGAAGGCTATTATAGAAGGTTTATAGCAGGATTCTCAAAGATAACTCAGCCTGTTACTTCCTTGCAAAGGAAGGAGAAGAAGTTTCAAGGGATTGAAGAGTGTGAGAACAATTTCCAGCGATTGAAGCAGTTGTTAACCAGCGCTCCAATCCTGAAGATTGCAGATCCAAATATGGATATCGTGGTGTGCACAGATGCATGTAAGGAGGGACTGGGAGGAGTTCTCAGCCAAGAGGGATTTGTAATCTATTATGAGTCCCGAAAGATGAAAGAGCATGAAAGGAATTATGCCACTCACGATTTAGAGCTAGCAGCAATCGTCCACGCATTGAGGAAATGGAGACATTACCTCATGGGAAGGAGATTCGAATTGAGAACAAACCACAATGGTCTGAAGTATTTATTTGATCATCCAACTTTAAATGCCAGGCAAACCAGGTGGCTGGAGTTTCTGTGTGAATATGACTTTGATATCAAGCATATCAAAGGGAAAGGAAATAAGTTGGCCGATGCACTCAGCATAAAAGTGCACGAATTACATGCTACAACCATTAGAATGTATAGGACTGAGATTAAGGATGAAATTTTGGAAGCTGCAAATGATGATTTGCCGTACAGAGGTCTGGTAGAAAAGCTACAGAAACGTGAGAGACCACAGACCCAAGGAAGTTACACCTTGGGAACTGATGGCTTACTTCTGTATAAAAACAGAGTATATGTACCCAATGCCTGAGAATTGAAGCTGGAAATTCTAAAAGAAATGCATAACGTGGCTTATGCTGGACATCCTGGATATCAGAAGACTGTGGCAGCAGTCAAAAGCCATTACTTTTGGTCGGGTCTAAAGAAATAAATCGTCGAATACATCGCCAGATGTATGGAGTGCCAGAAAGTTAAGGTTAAGCATAGGCACCCAGCAGGGTTGCTGCAGCCTTTACCCATTCCTGAGTGGAAATGGGAAGTGGTGACAATGGATTTTATCACGGGATTGCCCAAAACAAGCAATCAGCATGATTCAATCATGGTGGTGGTGGACAAGTTGCTACCCATTTTATTCCACTGAAAACCACTCACAAGGCAGCAGATGTTGCTGATATATTCTTAAAAGAAGTGGCATGCTTGCACGAAATTCCTAAGACAATTGTGTCTAATAAGGACCCAAAATTCACCTCGAATTTCTGGAAAGGAATGTTTAAGGGATTCAGAACAAATCTGAACTTTAGTACAATGTATATCCTGAGTGTGATGGTCAGACAAAAAGAGTGAACAGAGTAATAGAAGACATACTGAGAAAGTATGTGATGGATAAACCGTCAAGGTGGGAAGACTACCTGCATTTGGTAGAATTCGCCTACAATAATGGGTATCATACATCGTTGAATATGAGCCCATTCGAAGCACTTTATGGAAGAAAGTGCAACACTCCAGTGAGCTGGGATAATCCAGTTGACAGAGCAGTAGTTGGGCCAGAGTTGCTCAAAGAGATGGAAGACCAAATGATAACAATTAAACAGAATTTGAAAGCTGCCTAGGACAGGCAGAAAAATTACGCTTATAAGAATAGAACCCACAGAGAATTCAAAGTGGGTGACCGTGCTTTCCTGAAAGTGAAAACTAACAGGATCTCCCTGAAGTTGGGAAGTTGCGCCAAGTTGGCAGTAAGATTTTGTGGGTCGTTTGAAATCTTGGAAAGGATTGGGCCAGTTGCATACATGCTTGCATTACCTGCATCTATGACTGTACATAATGTGTTTCATGTTTCACTGCTTAAGAGATATATACCTGATGCTAATCATGTTATCGATTGGAATGTGATTCAGGTGGAACCAGAAGGTGTCCTGCAAGTGCATCATGTGCGCATATTAGACAGGAAAAGTAAACAGCTCCGGAATCGAGCCATAGAGCTTGTAAAGGTCCAATGGACTTGGTACGGTCTTGAGGACGCGACATGGGAGCATGAAGATGTTATGCAGGCAGAGTACCCGCATCTTTTTGAAAATTTTGAAAAGCTTGCAGATGCTGTGTAAAGTTGCACTGAGGACAGTGCAGAAATAAGGGAGGGGGATTGTAATGTCCCCAAGGCTGAGCCCAGTTGAAAATCTTGTTTACGAAATGAGTTGTAAAAATGTATTATAAGCTGGTGAGCCAAGTTTGTATAAGCCAGTGGGCTTATGTGATTGTTAGGCCAGAGAGCCTAAAGGGTTGGAGGCCAAGGGCCTGATTTTGTACCTATATGTATGCAACACATTAATAAAATATAAACACTGTCACGTGCAAACTGACCACAATGAATGAGTGATGGGGGACTGAGCTTCCACAGAGTGGGCAAGGAATTAGGGTCTGGAAGGTGGGAAAAGGGGCTAAGTGTTGAGCCTAGAGGCTTAAGCCTTGGGAATAATATTTTATTATTATTCCAAAGAACGTGTGCATATTATGTTTTATTTTTATCCTTAGTTCCTAGCAAGGGAAAACGTGCAAAGGGGATGCATGTTGATGGAACGCATGCAGTTCCAAGGGTGACAAGTGTCAACCCTGGTGCATGCAAATAAAACGGTCGAGATGAGCCGTGAGAGGGGTCCCTCCTCCATTCCACCCGACTGCCTGAGCACGTACGAAGCTCTGAACATTACGACCAACCCAACCTCTGCAAGAATACCTCGTGTGTTCCTATGAGCCAGGAAAAGGCCTGTGTCTGTTTCTGAAAATCCATGTACACCCTCTGTTTCTGAGAGCCGAGAAGCTTGTGTTTATTTCTGAAAAGTCGGGTTCACCCTCTCTGTTCTGAGCCGTGGAGTCTGTGTCGATCCCTGCGGGAATTGCTTGTCACACAATCCTGAAAACCATCACCGTGAGACCTTGCCGTCATTGTTGAGGCTGTTTGGGAAGCCTGTGTCTGTATTCCCAGTTGGTTGTGGTGGCCACGCAAAGCTGGATTGCGCGTGGCTTGTTGGCCAGTGCAAGTTGTGATTGAGCCTGTGTATGACCTCTCTCCAGGTGAGGGAGGTGACTGTTGTAGGAAGAGGAAGGTTGTCAGGCCTGTGAGCAACTCTTTCCAGGTGAGAGAATTTGCTGGGAAGTGGTTTCTTCCAGAGAGTGTCCAGCACCAGCTTTGGGCTCTGAGACTTCCTGATCCGGCCTGTTGATGAGACCCAGAGAGGGAGGTGTAGCACTGATGGATTGTGCTTGTGAAGGTGTATACTCCCGGGCGAAACAGGCATGTGGGGAATGAGAGTCTGGAAGTAGTGGGCATAAGATGGCATCCTGGGAAGAATCCTTCCAGTCATTCTGTGATGTTTTCCCTGCAATCTCAACCTAGCCTAGGATCCCTTGCCTTGGGGTGGAGCTTAGTCCCAGCTCGGGGGTGACCCACTGCTGAGCTGACGAGCAGTGTGGTCTAAGGCTGGGAGGTTCATGGAAGGCCTACACGTGGTTGGTGGAATCGCCAAGGTTTTCAAAGATAAGTATCAGAACATGTTTTATTCATAATTCTGCATCTCTGTGTAATTATAACTATCATGTATTCTGTTGTGCATATCAATTTAATGTTAATGCTATTGATTGTATATTATAGCAGTAAATAATATGTTTACTCTGAGCTCAAATGTGTTCTTTTCTTAAATGCATGTGGATTATATAATGCCTGTATGAGCTATGTAAAGGAGCATTACACAAACCGACCATTGAACTGCCCCATCATGATCTCTTTTGTTTTACACATTTTGCACTCAAAAATTCCGATACATGAAATTTGACCGTGCAACACTCAGTTGTCCTAAGTATCCCCGTAACCCTTTTTTGAATCCCGTCCGACCGCTTTTCAGAGCTTTCCATTCTTTCCTTGCTCTCCTCCATCTCCGACACCTTTGCACTTATCTATAATAAAAGAAAAAAAAAT
>JASDQU010738941.1:141201-190311 GCA_032191745.1 Picea mariana
TGAAAAGTGTATCTTTATTGGTTATAAAGATGGTGTGAAAGGTTATAAGCTTTGGAACCCAGAAACCAAGAAAATTGTTTACAGTCGAGATGTTATTTTCAGAGAGGTAAAAGATGTGTCCAAACAGGAATTCCTACCAACGCAAGACGAACCTGAGAAAATAGAGCTTGAGTTGGATGATGCAAAATCTGAATCATCTGAAGAAGAGGAAGCAGAAGAAGAAGAAGAAGAACCTCATACCCCAGTATTGAAAAGACCAGTGAGAGATAGAAGGCAACCAGAAAGGAATAGTCCACCTGATTTTCATTCCATTTTTTCTTTATCTATTACTGATGATGATCTCAGAACTGTGAGGGAAGCGGTGAATTCAAAGGATAGTAAACTATGGAAGAAGGCCATGGTTGAAGAAATGGATGCCTTGGATAAGAATGAGGCATGGGATATAGTGAGTTGCCAGCTGGAATAAAATCTGCTGGTAGAAAATGGTTGTTTAAGAAGAAGTTTAATGCACTAGGTAAAGTGGAGAAATACAAAGCTCGGTTAGTAGCAAAAGGTTATTCCCAAGTTGAGGGAATTGACTTTGGTGAAATTTTTTCTCTTGTTGCTAAGTTAACTTCTATTAGATTTCTTTTATCTATTGTTGTTGCTTTTGATCTTGAAGTGGAACATATGGATGTGAAGACAACATTCCTACATGGGGATCTGAATCATCTGAAGAAGAGGAAGCAGAAGAAGAAGAAGAAGAAGAACCTCATACCCCAGTATTGAGGAGACCAGTGAGAGATAGAAGGCAACCAAAAAGGTATAGTCCACCTGATTTTCGTTCCAATTTTGCTTTATCTATTACTGATGATGATCCCAAAACTGTGAGGGAAGCAATGAATTCAGAGGATAGTAAACTCTGGAAGAAGGCCATGGTTGAAGAAATGGATGCCTTTGATAAGAATGAGGCATGGGATATAGTTGAGTTGCCAGCTGGAAGAAAATATGTTGGTAGCAAATGGTTGTTTAAGAAGAAGTTTAATGCACANCCTCATACCCCAGTATTGAGGAGATCAGTGAGAGATAGAAGGCAACCAAAAAGGTATAGTCCACCTGATTTTCGTTCCAATTTTGCTTTATCTATTACTGATGATGATCCCATAACTGTCAGGGAAGCAGTGAATTCAGAGGATAGTTAACTCTGGAAGAAGGCTATGGTTGAAGAAATGGATGCCTTGGATAAGAATGAGGCATGGGATATAGTTGAGTTGCCAGCTGGAAGAAAATCTGTTGTTAGCAAATGGTTGTTTAAGAAGAAGCTTAATGCGCAAGGTAAAATGGAGAAATACAAAGCTCGGTTAGTAGCAAAAGGTTATTCCCAAGTTGAGGGAATTGACTTTGGTGAAATTTTTTCTCCTGTTGCTAAGTTAACTTCTATTAGATTTCTTTTATCTATTGTTGTTTCTTTTGATCTTGAAGTGGAACAGATGGATGTGAAGACAACATTCCTACATGGGGATCTGGAAGAAGAAATCTACGTGAAGCAGCTAGAAGGCTTTGTAGTGAAGGGAAAGAAAGAGTTGGTAAGTAAGCTAAAGAAGTCATTATATGGTCTGAAACAATCACCCAGGATGTGGTACCAAAAGTTTGACACATACATCCTTGGATTGGGATTTGTAAGAAGCAGGGTTGATCACTGTGTATATTCCAAGCAGGTTGGTAATCACTTCATTTATGTAGTGTTGTATGTTGATTACATGTTGTTGGTAGGAAATAACATGGATGTTATCAAGGAGGTTAAATCGCAGCTATCCTCCAAATTTGACATGAAGGATCTCGGTGCTGCTAACTTCTGGGAATGGAGATTAAAATAGATCGTGCAAACAGGAAACTCTGGTTGAATCAAAGAAAATATGTTGAGACGATATTGCAGAGGTTTAATATGCATGGAAGTAAACCGGTCAAGGTTCTTATTCCTATAGGTGTAAATTTATCTGCAAATCACTGTCCCAAGACATAGGAAGAAGAAGAGGACATGTCCCATGTTCCGTATGCCAGTGAAGTTGGCAGTTTGATGTATGCAATGGTTTGTACTAGACTGGACATTGCACATGCATTGGGAGTTTTGAGAAAATATATGTCAAAACCAGGGAAGGAGCATTGGACTGCAGTAAAGAGGGTCTTCGTGTATCTTCGTGGCACTACCAGTTATGGATTGTGCTACCAAGGAAGACTAGGATTGGACAGAGTGTTGGACATACATGGCTTTGTTGATGCAGACTGGGTTGGAGATCTGGATCGCAGAAGATCTACAAGTGGGTATGTGTTTAACCTATTTGGAGGAGCAATAAGTTGGATGAGAAAAAGACAGGTTGTAGTGGCACTCTCAACTACAGAAGTTGAATACATGGCAACCACTCGTGCAAGCAAGGAAGCAGTATGGGTACAAAGATTGTGTTTAGGTATTGGGTTGGTACAACAAGTAGTGAGATTAGATTGTAACAATCAGAGTGCAATATTACTGGCAAAGAACCCAGCTTATCATTCGAAGACAAAGCATATTGATGTTCAGTATCACTTTGTGAGAGACATGGTTGAGGAACAGAAGGTGTTGCTGGAAAAGGTTGACACTTTGAAGAATGTTGCAGATTCATTGACAAATTCTATGAGCACAGAAAAGTTCTCCTGGTGTAGAGTAACAATGGGCATTGTTGCCCTGGATTGTTCATGATATAATCCCCTGGACCCCTGGATGCAAAGAAAACAACAAGTGGGAGAATGTTGGGTATGTGTTATATTCTTTGCATGTGTGTGTGTGGGTGTGTCAGATATGACAACTGCGTCTAACGATCCCTCATAGTAGTGCTTTGTCTGTGTCATGTGCATCGGGCACTTTCGTAGGGGGGGACAGGTATGCCCCCCCTTGATTACGCGCAGCGTTCGGGGCAGCGCCCCGAAATTTGTTTTTGCGTGGTTTTTGCTATTTTTAGCGGATTTTGCTATTTTTAGCGGTTTACTATAAATAATCTCAGTTTTAGGGATTAGGGTTTTGGTATCTATGGAATACTTAAAAACATTGTATATATTGTATAGTGAATGGTGAAATTTGATATAATGAATATAAGAAAGGTTTTCACGATTGAGGGTTTGCGGTATAAAATATCTGTGTACTCTGTGTATGAGCCATTGATTAAATTCTATTTTGCTTAAGAATCTATATGCATTGCTTTACTTCACAGGTTTAAAACTTACAATAAGCATTTAACCAAGATTTAGCAGAGAGTTACATTATCGACTCTAACTGCTCATTTAAACCATCATCTGCAGCAAACCAATGTTCTCATTAACCTATGGCATCATCTCGACAGCAATTCTATGGAGATACAGTCAACATCTTTGGGTGCGAGGACCAGAACTTCGAGTGGTCCAGGGCATATTCTTATTACTCAAGCTCTATCACAGAGAACCAAGTAATTTAGACCTATGGGATTGCTCATGCAAGATGTGTCCCTGAAGTTTTTGACTGTAAGGACCTGGTCTCTTGGTGCGCCGATAAATTTATTTCCAAGAAAAGAATTATTCCACTGCGGGACCGCTCTTCTGTTTCTTTCTCACCTCAGGTCTTCCGCCAGATGCTAAAATTGTCGGAGCCAACATTGACATTAAGAGGAGAAGATTGCAAACAGTTCCTAGCACAGCATAATAACAGGTTGGACCTCTTGCCCCATTTTTTGGAAAACCTGCCTCTAGTTCCTGAAGATATTACAAGCATGCAGGTTAGTTCATTAAGAAATCCATTCCGCGAAATTTCCTGGCTGTTTATAAGAATAACGGGACAGGAGTCCACAACAACGGTATCTCGGATGGCTCTTTATATTTTGTATTTCACAGTCAACGAACAAGCCATTTTTTATTGGGGTAGGTTAATTTCCCATGAAATCTATTCCCAATTGTCAAGATACAAAAGGGATAAGAAATTTTATATGTTGTCCTATTTTGTTTTTGCAATAGCGCATTCTTGTCGGTTTCCACAACTGTCTATGTCCAAGAATGTCAACTATGAATTCCACCCAATAACGTTCTGGTACCAGGCCTTGTGGAAGCACAAGGCTTCCCACTGTTTTTATGAGGTTTTTAATGGCTTTGTGTCTGTTTTCAAAGTTTTGTTGTTAGGAGAAGATGCTCCCTGTATATCTGAATAGGAAACTAGTTTTTTGGACAAGAAGGGGACACTCGAACATTTGGATAATTACATTGTCATAAGAATTTTTGGCTCCATGGAACAGCCTGCTCTCCTTCCATGTCACATTACGGACAGAATGTTCGTTGCAGAAGTAGCACGTCAATACAACTATTGGTTCCATCTATTCCAAAGGAAGAAAAAAAAACAGTTCATTCCTCTGCCTTGGAAAGTAGGGGAGTTTGTGTTGAAAAACGTCAACAAAATTGATGATTTCGCAACACATTCTACCATCTCCAACCTGAGATATGCTGAAATCATAAGAGGGTTTGACCCCTATAATATTTTTCGAAAACATTTACAAACACCCTGCCTCGACGATTCTTTTTTAAAAAAACACCTGTCCAAAAATAGAGACAGTGCCGACAACAGTCCTGCCTCCGATGCCGACGACGTAGACAGAGTGCAAAGCTGCACTAAATTGTACACGCAACAAGGGGAAGGCCCCAGTGATAAGAGTGTTCAATTTGCAAATACGACTCCAAAAAGTACGACATCCCGGAGCATCACTCCAATGGCCCACCACAACAACAAAGAAACTCAGAGTTCTTGCCAACATGCGGTCGTCCCAAATCTGTCAACTTCACACTGCGAGTGGAGAAGCACTTCATGATTCCATTGGAGGAATGGAGACCGAGAATGCCAGACTGAAGGACCAGGTCAAGGAATTGGAAGATGCTTTCATTCCTATGCCATTGCTTGTCAATCCTTTGGCAATAGCCACGCTTGGCACCCCTGCAGCCAACGTAAAAGCATCCTCCACCCTGCTCGCATCCTGTAAAGGATATGTGGAGAATAATATCAAAAAAAGATTGGAATTGGTTACCGAGGCGTGGAAAATATCACAAACCATCACTTCCCTTGGAAACGAGGCACACAGTTTGCTCAAGCATTTGCAGGCCGAGTTAAAAGATGAAGAAAAATTCTTTTTAAAAACGGTCATTCATTTTGGCAAGATTGTCAACAATATGACAGAAACAAAAAGAAGAGAAGAACATCTTCCATCCAAAAACCAGATCGGTCAATTGAATGCATGTTGGAAAGAAAAAGTGAAGAACCTGCATCTCATTGTTCACTCATGTGAACAAGCCATATCGAACAAAGATAAATTATTCACAAGGCTGTCAAATATAGGCTTAGCCGGGAAAACCAACGACTTCCAAGACGGCGACTTAATCGCAAACTCCTTTCCCTTAACCAGACAAGAGTTAGATAAACAAGTTGCTATGTTTAAGGCCTTGTCTCTGGAAATTTTTTACAGCATCCTTCAATTTGATCAAGCTCACGTCCACAACTGGCTAGTCAAATATGCAGTACAGAACGAGGAAATTCATCAGGCTCTCTCTAATCTTTCTATCGACCTCCGAGAATTAGAAAGTGATCTTTTCAACATAAAAATCTGGAATGAGATCAACGTCCCCCAATGAGAAGCTACATTGAAGAATGGCTTGAAAGGCAATTGAAACAGGCCACTGGCGAAAGGCAACAGGCAGTTGCCAGCATTCTGGTAGCCATCAAGGACATCCTTGAAACCGCAGTCATCGGCGACATCAATGAAACGACAGCCGCAAGAAAATAGCCAAAGGGCTCATATGTACCCTCACTGTAAAAATATTGATCGCATCCTACTTTGTTTATCAACCCAGTTATTCCAGTTACTTAAATAGAGATGTACATGCAAACACTTATACCTTTCCATTTTTATTTTTCAAGGTATTGCACTCTATCTTCTTTCCACAATCATGTTTCTTGTACATATTTCTCTAATGATCTGCGGGAGCCCCAATCCTAGTCTACATGACAAACGCATTGAAATTCCAATTTATATGTAACAGACTTTAATCTTTATGTATATTTCAAAATTTCCAGTAATATGTAACAAACTTTTATTTTTTGACATATTTCAAATAAAAATGTTTTCTTATCTCCTTTTAAATTTATGTTTTCATACATTCTTATCTTTCACCAGTCTGTATGACAAATGCATTTGTCATACTTTTTTATATGTTATAGACTTTTATTTTTTTATATATTTCAAAATAAATGGTGCTCTACAATGCAAGCCTCATTTACAAATGCATTTAAATTTTTATATTTCTTATCTCCTTTTAATTTTTTGTCTTCATATATTTTTATCTTTCACCAGTCCATATGCCAAATGCATTTAAATTTCAAAATTTATTCTTCCACTTTCAACAAATTTGTAGTTTGTTATATACTTTCAAAAAATATATGTTTGCTATATACTTTCAAAAAATAGATGGTGCTCTGCTTGCCAAGCGTCATTTGTTTTTGCCCCATGTTCCGTGATATACATGTTGCACACAACATTTCTGTCATATACATTTTGCACCAAACACTTCGTTTCATTTACAGTTCGACCCCATTTTCCACAATTTGCTTTCTAACCTCGTTGGCAGGGACTACGCTGCCACACAACCTTGTTAAACCAACAAATTATATCTTAAGTTTTTACCGTATATTTATTGATTGAATTTTTTCAAAAAAAACAATACATTTCTTTATTTTTCTCATTTGGTAGAATGAGTTTTTGATTGGTTAATATAATCGTGATATGACATTAATCTCCTGGTGTGTGCAATATTTTTAAATCTATTTATCATAATCAAAAATTATTTTATAAAAAAAAAATCTACAAATCATATGATTGGCTAGTTTGTAGGTGGGGCTCTTCATTCCTGGACGCACTGCAGTTGACGCCTCCCTCTTGTGACTGCGTGCTTACATATGAGCAATGTATCATCGGTGCATGCATCTTGGTGGAGTAAGAATGAAAGAGTTATTGAGCTCTCTCAAAGTCATATCTAGACGAAAGAATTCCTTCACTCCAATGGCCTTGAAGAGTTCCTTCACCACATTCTTCTCTCACTGCAACCGCGTGTGAAGAGGATATATGAATATTTCTTTGACCATAGTTGTTCGCATGCAAAGAATCATTCTATCGACAAATTGATATGAAACATTGTTGGTTGATACTTGGACTGACCATCTCTGTTGTGCGGCCTTGTGAATACACGGAGAGGGGTCCAACGAGAGAAAAAATGGGACGGGTCATTCATTTACTCTAGTTGGGGAATGATGTGTTTTTGTGATTTGAATTTTGGATTACTTGTGCATCACTCTTATTTTCTTGCAAAAGAAATTTATGTTATAAACACCTCGTTAGGGTTTGCATGGTATCCGTAAGAAAAATGGAAGGTGGTGGTTTTGTTTGGCACACAATTGAGGACGTTTTCAAAGACTTCAAAGCACATCGGGTTGGCTTGATCAAAACCCTCAATACCGGTCTTTTTTAAGGAAAAAAACATTGAAGTTAAAAAATTTTGGTAGCTTCATTACACACAAATGTGAACAAATTTGAATTGTGTGATGTGGTTTTTTTTATGAGATTTTTGTAATTTTTCTTCCTGGTTTATTAGGCTTATCCGCTTTCCTACTTTATTTAAAAAAATATTTCTACATTTTTTTTATTTTTAATTATATTTCAGGTTTATCAGTATCCTAGAGTGTTACAAAATTCGTTTGCATCTGGAATATGCTTACTCCATGTTTTAAATATTATTTACACTCACATGCCTTGTGATATTGTTTATTTTTAAAGATTTTGTGTTATTTTTTTCATTTAAAAAATATTTATCAAGTTATGACATCCCTTTTGTGTCTAAACTAGATTTCTATAATTTTATTTTTCTTTTAAATTTCACGGTTATTATCTGCATCCTTACTATAATTTAACAATAGTATTTTTATGCATTCTAAATATTGTAATGATGCTCAAAGTTCACGCTTATTTTATCACATTCGTTAAAACATATTTCATGTAGCTTCATTATAAATGCATTTACATACATATAAATATGCTTCAATTGTGTGCTATCATTTCTCTTCTTAGATTTCTGTAATTTTATGGGCTGTTGTTTTTTTTTCCTCGCAATATTTTTTATTATGTTTACGAGCATTCCTATTGTAACAAGATTTATACACTTTTCTTTTTCTAATTATATTTTTGGTTTATCTTATATGCACCTCTTTTGCATTTGAATAAAGTTTTTATAAGTTTTCTAAACTTTGATTATGTTTTAGGTTTACATACATTCGCAGAAGAAAATAAGGGTTCAAAATATCTTTTTTACTCGCATTTTTTACGCTTTGTTGCTCCTCTCTTTTTGTTGCATGCTCTGGCATCCTCCTTTCCCCTCTCGTCCTTTCCCTTATCTGTCTCACGAATATAATCCTACTCAACTATGCTACTCGTTATTATTGAAACCCTCATATGCCTTTGGTTTTATGTGGCACATGGCTCATGTGAAACTTGTACTACATAAGATAGAATGTTGTAGGAGCAGTTACAGGGCCAAGACGAGATCTAGATGCAGGCCTTCTCGAGCAAAGTGTTGAAGGCACCGATCGAAATGGGCATGAAGTTTGAACATATATCGATGGAGTTATGAAAGGCAACAACAGATACAAGTGTTAGTTTGTCAATCCTTTGCATGTTCTTGTTATGACTCACATCATATGATTTCCCACCACATACACATCATTTTTAATGCAGAGAAAATTTTCTTAAATGCGGGTCCATCACCTACACACAATATTGATGTGTTTTTAAGATAAAATGGGTAAAGAGAATTTAAGAATTCTAGAGCTATGATGATCAAAAAGGGATTAAAATTCACTTTAATTAGTTCTCGTGGAGATATAACTGATAAATTAGGAAAAAAATTATTACCTTTTGAAAAAAAAAAATTTATTACCGTTCTAGTGGCAATATTTTTATTTTATAATTGTAATTTCATTATTTCAAAATTGCAAGATAAGCATGATTTTTAAATGGATTTACAATAATTCTAAACAATATTGTTTGTTAAATTTCAACAACACAATCAAATGAGGTGATTTAGTTGTTTGAATTTTTATACTATTTGAATTTGGTTATATAAAATGACAGAATTCTATTGATTTGGAATCTTAACTTTGAACAGGAATATCAATAGAATTTCCAACAGGTTTGTTTAAATTTGTTGATATCTATAAATTTTGTTCGTTCAATTTAAAATGGATAGGATTTAATAATTTCTAATTGCACAAAATATTTATATAAACATTCTTTCTTCAAAAATTTATTTTAGGACAAAATTAGCTTACCTTGTTCCAAAAACGATGGATAAGAATGGCCATGGACAGACAACACCGTTGGTCGTGGCTCTCCTATCATATGTTTTTAGTGGCAGTGGACAACACCCGACCAACTCCTCTCTAGAATGAAAGGCTAAGGTATCAATGATTCAACATTATAGAAAAGACACAGAAAGTAAATTTAAGGTTGAAGAATCAAATCGAAGTGATCCTATTGGAAGGTTGGCATGAAGTGATTTGTACCAAAAAAAGCAAATCACCGAGAATAATTGCTAAAAATATAAATTTGAACAAAATAACTAAAATAAGAACAAAATACAAATGTTGTTAAATTCTAGATGATTAGGCAATTTAAAGGTTTTGAAATCTAAAATGAGTAGTGCATTATGTGGGGGGATTGTTGTTGTTCAATTCAACTTATTGTTTACTTACATGGTGTCTAAGAAAGGCCTCTCGCAAGGGTAGACATCTGGATGCAGAGACTATCTATTGTTTATGTTGTATGTAGCTCTCTCCGTCTCCAGGAGCTTTTCTTAGTTGGTTCAGAACCTTAGTTTACTTAGTATCATGTCCTTCCTTTTCCTTCTCTTCCGAAGCTAGATTTTCCTTATAAAATCCCTTCAATAATATTGACACGTCATAAGTTTCATGCAATCAATCATGAAACCAAACAAAGACCTCTATTACACAAGCTATTGACACATCACAATAATTAACACAAGCTTGAAGTAGTTAAATTTGATCGTTGTTCATGGCCTATTAACGTGGCTGAAATTAAATTGACATGTCACATAATACATTTATCTCAAATTAAATTGACACATCAAATAACGCATTTATTAAATTGACATTTATTGTTTATTTTATTTATTTACCTTAAGCAGTTACTTACAACATTGTTGATATTTACTTTGTTTTCTTAACAATGATGTTTGGTAAGTCCTTAATCAATCCTCAATGTTTTTATAATAGACCTTCAAAAAGTATATTCTTTAAAGACAGAACAAAATTCAATTTTCTATATATTATTTAATTCAAATATTATAAATAGATGAGAACAAAGAATTAAGTGTTTCCTTAGCTAGACTATAAACATCTTATCATGATATTTTCAGTGGATTGAGTAATTGAGTGGTTGATTGTCTATTGTTTGTGTCAACTTCACACTATTCATATCTAGTTAAAAACCCTTATGCATTTAATGAAATTTGGAGTTGATTTGTTGCTAGATATTATTGTGCAATGTACATGAATATTTGTGTTTTGTTTGAATTAGCTAAGTAATCATGTCGTGTCATATATTTTTGACTATGTAATTTAAGTTGAACTCACCACAACTTGTGTTGTGGTTGTTATGTTTTTGCTAGCACACTATTATTTAGATTAGTAGATATCGGGATACAATTCAATGCTAAGTGTAGTTTAGATCACTTAATGAATGTCTAGGTATATATTTGTGAACTCCACACTTGTGTTAGTTGATATTGAGGGTGGTTATGGCTTTAATTTCCTACTTAAGGGTGGTGGTCCATATTTAGGCTAATTATTGTTTGGATATTTTGTTTAGGCTTTCTATTACTAGTCACACTCATATTGAGATCAACAGATATGGGGATACAATTCAATGTTATTGTAATGTCCCCCAACTTAACCAAGGAACATTGCTTGCGGAAAATCACATAAATTCAAAAAAAATAAAAAATTGTTGATCAATTCATGTAGCTTACCAGCTACAAATTAAAAACATTTTTAACTAACATTTGATGTCCATAAGTAAATGCATCTACAACATTCTAAAAGAACATAATGCAATCATAAAATCATCCACAACAACACATAAAAATCATTCTCATGCACCGGGTGAAAACACAACCATTAAACTCATAAGATAACTCTGAAAATAGATAAACACTTATATTTTTAAAACGTTTGTGCAACCAACTACTTGGGAAGGGCGTTCCACCCAACCATAGACATGTTGTTTCAAATCTCAACAGCAAGTCACCATCGTGTTGGGGCTAAGAATCCATAAGAGAAAGGTGCCTCTCACAGTCCACTCACAACCCACTGGAATTCTCCTACAAATATTCTGAATTTCCTCCAGCTCTCTTTTTCTTGACCTACCCAACCCAAGGAATGTACCGCTCAGGCGTCCCATTCATTTATCAGGGTCTCTCTAGCACAGGTAACTAGAAATCTCTTTGTCAGGAACTCAAGGGAACTCACTACCAAGAAAAACTACCAGGAAAAACAACATCGACACTTGTTGTTACAGTGCAACTCACTTAAGAGTTCACTCTTCAGGCCTGAAAACCTGGCTCTTCAATTTTCATCTCCAAACTGCTCCATAATTCACCCATCCTTTTTGGTCTAGCTCAAGTGTTCTTTTTCCTTGGTCTCTCCTTGTTGTTCATGCAAAAACTCCATGTGAAAAACTACATATTCTTCTCCATACAAATTTTATCTATTTTCCCAAGATGGTTGACTACATACTCTGCCAAAGGTTGATTGTACTGCAACCCCATGCTTCCAATAACCAAGGAAATGACTTCTACATCTACCCCCTGACATGTATTTAATGGTTGGGCTCTCATACACTCAAACAGAAAATAGAAGGTTTTCCCAAATGAAAACAAAATTCAGAAATCTCAGTTTGGATTAATACCCATAATTAATTTCCTCCTTGGACCCCTCTTAGACACTCCTAGACATTTCTCTCTCATGTGGATAAATCAACCCCCATCTCTGTCCATATTCTCAGCAGATGGTATCACATTATATCTATTAAAATCAAAAGTATAATTCACATATTACATCGCTTGGCTATGGCCATATTCATATCTACATTATGCATAAATTAAAATGAGGATTATAGTGAGGATGTTACATTCCCCCTCCCCTACAATTGTGCATCGTCCTCGATGCATCGCACCATGTCAAAACACATATATAAATTTACATCACAATACTTTAGAAAATAAAACAAAATTATGCGATCTTTGCCCTCCAACAACAGTCCTAACCATAATCTCTCGTTCCTCTCAACTTGAAGACCCAACGAATGCACCATTCGTTTATTAGGTATAACCCAAGGAATGTACCATTATTTTATCAAGATTAACCCAAGGAATGAGTCATTCTTTTATCAGGGCCCCCAGCGCAATTGGATAGGACTATGAGATGTGGTTCTGGAACTCTAGCTGCTCAAAATGGAGTCTTGTATTATTTTTTTTTCAAAATTGTCAAAAATTTATGGGTATTCTTCCCGCATGTTTTCTTCATGCTTCCATGTAGCATATTCAGGACTATAGCAGGTCCATTGAACCCTTACCATTCCTATGTATTTTTTCCTGAGCACTTTGACTTTCCGGTCTAGGATGCGTACTGGTTCCACCGAGAAATCCCTTTCGTTTTCCACCTAGATCATAGTCCAATCAATTATGTGGTTTGGGTTAGGCACATGTTTCCTTAATAATGACACATGAAAAACATTATGCACTCTCATGGATGCAGGCAATGCTAACATGTATGTGACTAGCCCTATCTTCTCTAAGATTTCAAAAGGCCCATAATATCTCACTACCAACTTTGGGCAACAACCCAATCTTATCAAACTTATCTTCGCTTTTACTTTTAGAAAAACATGTTCATCGACTTTAAAATATCTAAAATCTTTGTTCTTATCTGCATAAATTTTTTGCTTTCCTGGGCATGAACCTTTAAATTATGCATGATCTTTACCATCTGCTCTTCCATTTCCTTTAGCAATTATGGCCCAATTATAGTTTTTTTTGTTGGGTTATCCCAACTCACTCGTGTGTTACACTTCCTGCCATATAATGCTTCAAATAGGTCCTTTTTTAACGAGGCTTGATACCCATTATTGTAAGCAAATTCCACTAAGTGGATATAATCTTCCCACTTTGGTGGCTTGTCCATCACATACATTTTGAGCATGTCTTCAATAATTATGTTAGTCCTTTTTGTTTTCCCATCTAACTCTAGGTGATAAGTTGTGTTGAGATTTAAACTTGCCTCGAATCCCTTGAACAAACCTTTCTAGCCATCTAGTTTGTCTGGCATTTAATGTTGGTTGTCCAAACAAATGCTTCAAACCATAGTGATATGTCCTTAGCTCAAATCTTCTTCCCATGAGGTAATGTCTCCACATTTTAAATGCATGAACTATTGTTGCTAACTCCAAGTCATAGGTAGCATAATTTCTTTCATGCTCCTTTAATTTTCAAGACTCATAACATACCACATGATCCTTTTGATTAAGGACTCCACTGAGTCCTTCCTTGCATGCATCTGTGCACACTACAAAGTCTTAATTTGGGTCTGCAATATTTAAGATTGGTGCACTTGTCAAAATAGCTTTCAACTGTTGAAAACTTTTTTCACACTTGGAGGTCCATTCAAATTTCACTCCCTTCTTTTGCAAAGAAGCGATTGGGTTTGAAATCTTTGAAAACCCCTTTATGAATCTTTGGTAATAGCCAGCAAGACCCATAAATTGTCTGACCTCTGTTACATTTCTTGGTGTTGGCCACCCTCTAATGGCCTCTATTTTCTCAGGATCAATTGTCATCCCATCTGCTAAAATAATATGCCCCAAGTAGTGAATCGTTTTTTGATAAAAAGATGCACTTACTTAACTTGGCATACAACTTATGTTCTCTCAAAACTTGCAACACCATTATTAAATGTTGTTCATGATATTCTTATGTCTTGGAGTACATTAGAATATCATCCAAGAAAATAATCACAAACTTGTCCAGGTATTCCTTGAACACTCCATTCATCAAGCACATAAAAACAATTGGGGCATTTGATAGCCCAAATGGCACTACTGTGAATTCATAATTCCCATACCTTGTTATGAATGTTGTCTTAATGATGTCCTCTTATTTTATCCTCACTTGATGATAACCTGATTTCAAGTCAATCTAGGAAAAGATTCTTGCACCTTTCAACTGATAAAAAAAATCATCATTCCTTGGCAAAGGATATGTGTTCTTTATTGTGAGCTTATTTAGCTGCCTTAAATCAATACACAACCTTAAGGTCTCATCCTTCTTATTTACAAATATAATTGGGGCTCCCCAAGGTGACACACTTGCGCCTATATACCCCTTCTTTAGTAGCTTTTCAATTTGCATTTGCAACTCTTTCAATTTTGGTGTGCCCATTCTGTAAGGCATCTTGGACACTGGGGCAACTCCTGGCACCAAATCAATAGAGAAATCAATGTCTCTCTTTGGTGGAAATCCTGGGATTTCCCCAAAAATGTCTTCAAAAACTTTCAAGACCGGATGGTCTTCAATACTTGCCACTTTATCTCTGGTTGCCTCTTCCATGTGGGTTGCAAAAATTTGGCATCCCTTTCTAAAACTCTTTTTCAACTGCATGGTTGAAATTTATATAACAACCACAACTCTCGGAATGCCTTGAATATTTCCTTGCTTCCCTTCCTCATCAAGACAAGTTATTATCTTGTTGTAACAGTCTAGGACAACATGGTGTTTCTCCAACCAATCCATGCCAATTAGAAAATCATATGAACCCAATGGTATGATGTTCACATTTACCTTTGTGTTGAGTCCATTCATGTCTATTGGACTATATTTAACCAACTCATTGATTTTTCTCTTAGCCCTATGGCTAACTAAACTAACCAAGATTTCTTAATCTTACTCCTTTGCAAGTGAAATATTTCAACAATGTTAGAGTTTATGTAACTATAGCTATCTTCATAATCAATTAAAATTTATATGGGTTGGTTATCAATATTACCTTCCACTTCAATCATGGGGGATTGATACTTTGATTGATAAATCTTTGGCATGCTTCCTCCCATGTCTTCAATTTTTTCAACCTCCTAAATGTTGTGGATAATCCCCATTCTTTCACCTTTGTGAGGGAAATCCCTATATAAGTGATTTCCCTCACATCACCAACATTGTACAGGCCTTTTCCCAAATGAATCTGTTGTCTTTTGCTCATTTTGGATTGAATGTCCTTGTTGATTTTCTTGTGAGTTGTTCTTCAAAAAGGGTGGCTTAAATCCTTTATATCTTTGCTCTTTCTTTCTTTTCATCTTGTCATTCTGATTCTTTTGGAATATTGGCCTCCCTCTGCTTTGCTCATAAATATTCCTTACTCTCCTTATGGATTCCTTCAAATTTTTGGGGTTATCATATTGTATCTTGTCACTGTAGAAAGAGGGTAACCCACTTAGAAACCTTTGAATTTTGACATTTTCATCCTTTATGAAGTCCACATACTTCAACAACTCAAAGAACCTCTTCTCATATCCATCCATTATGATGCTTCTCAACTTGAGTTCAAAGAACTCTTTCATCTTCCTCTCATAGTAATGTTCAGACAAATATTCTCTTGGAAAAATCCTTTACACTGCCTCCATGAGACCTTCCTCTCATCAAGGTGTTTTGCTTGATTAAGATGATCCCACCACATGGTTGCCTTTCATTGTAAGTGGTAGGTTTCAATTCTTGTTTCTACCCTGGAGGGATAATCATGTAGATGGAAATATATCTTTATTTCCAATATCCAGGCTTCAACGTCTTCTCCCTTCCTATGTTCACCTTTGAAAGTTGGTGGTTTTATTTTTCTAAGCTCACCTTGAAATATTTCTCCCTCGGGCCTTCTCCTTTGTCTCCTCACAGGGGACACACTTGGGTTACTCCCTGGCCCTCAACTTGCATGAGCTCTCCTAGTGGACTGCTTTGGGGAATGATGGTGTCTGCTCATGCTACTTGACTTCCTGCCATTCCCATGCTCATCTATTATGCTATGGGATATAGATGATGTCACTTGTCTAGCACTAGTTGCATGCTTTGTGTCAAAGTATTTATTGGCTTGCCTCTACAACATGTTCAAACTCTGAAGTATCTCTTCCTGGGATTTCATAATCTTTTCATTATTTGCCCTATAACTCTGCACTTCTTTTTGTAGGCTTCTCATATTTACAGGCTCATGCTTGTCTCTTCTTCCATTAGACCATGTCTCATCATTTCTCATGCTGACATGTAGTCCTTTAAATTCCTCTCCATGACTATAGGACCCTTGGGAATATTCCATGGTTGTGGTTCTAATATAGGAACCAAAATCTCTCCATGTACCTCTAAACTCTGTAAGAAAATGTGCATGCAAATAAATTTATGTTAGACAAAAGTATATACATACACAAATATGGAAACAATACATAAGTTTTTCTGCTCTTTGATGCCACCAGTCATATTCTTTTGCATTGACTGTAACTTATGTTGCCCAAATCAATTTTATGGGTTGATAGATGGATTCTCCTTTCCAAGGGATTTCCAACGATTGTTTTCTTTCTCAATTATGAGTTCTGAGCTAAAAGTTATAGTCATCTGAATATTGTTAATTTACCCATTTTTGTACATTTTTCATTCTAATGCAAATAATCCCAGACACCAACTTTTGCCACGTGTATAAGTAAATCTATCACGAACCAAAGAAACCTTTGTATGAGACATAGATAAAAATTATGACAGGGAACTAGTAAAACTATCAAATTTATATTTCGATGTTCTAATAAAAAACTATAACAATCTGGAAATGACAACTTTGTCCTTTTTCACCCCTTTTTCCAGACTTGGAATTTTTAGCCAAATAACTTATCTCCCAAATGGTGCACTTCAGAAAAATTTTCACTTAACAAAATGTGTCTGGCTTGATTAGTATACAAAAAGTTGAGTACATAAAATTTTCCATAGTTTCCATCCGGGGATCCTCTTCCTCCTATGAAAATCCCAAAAATCCCCCAAAAGTGGCTTGAAATAGTGGATTTTTCCCTGTTTTAGCATCCCCGTTCCAAACCCTTTAAGATTTATTCAATTCCTTCCTAGGTTATTTACATTCTTTCTTTTTGGACTCTCTCCAAGAATTTCAACTTGATCTAGACCTCTGCTAATGATCTGGACCCACATCTTTAAAAAACACTAATTTTCAATTTTTGACAAATTCGAGTAGAAATGGGAAATGGCATTGTCTGTCACTGCTATAGATCTCCTCATTGTGGACAAAACCCAGAAGTTTCATCTAAATCTGACTTAATATGCTCTTGTTATGGCCAAATTAAGATTTTGGCTCTAAACTTGTATTTTTACACTATGGAATAGTTTTGCCTACATGGCATCTTTTCTAACGTGGTTGTTGGTGTGAGATTATGAGTCCACATGGCACCTTGAGGTGATGCCATGCCACCCTCCTAAGCCGATTGGCCCTGCCTCGTCAACCTTAAACATTAATAAAATATTAATATTTTACGGGCCCCACCTACCTAGTTGGCACACATCTAGCCATGGATGGGACAAGGGTCCCATCCTGACTGTCAACTTCCACGTGGCGCCCCTTCATTAGGCACAGGGATGGGCATATCCCATCCTGCACCTTTACCTTGGCGCACACGAATTTGCATGTCTCCCTGATCTGACAATGGAGATCGTGCGATATCAACGACCAAAAGGCCATGTCACATCCCAAAAGTGCTCAAGGTTTAACAACTCCTTGGGTCATGACAATGGTTTTATGTGCTACGTGGCACGATTTGAGTGGTGTCGCATGGTACAGGGCCCCAAGACAAAACCACTCCTCTACCCATTCAACAATGGTCTATGGTTTGGCCATGCCACTACCTCATATGGCTCCCACGTCACTTGTCATTGTGCTACCAACTGCTACCGTGGACCTGCCACCATGGCAGTCCATGTTACCTCTACCACGTGGTCTCCATGTCATGTTGACGCCATGTACAATAAAATACCCAAATTTCAATTTTTTCCAATTTTCCAAAAATGCATAATTCCGAAAAAAAAAAAGTAAGAGGGACACCATGGAACCCAAATTTAAGCTTGCTAATGGCTAATTTAAGCTTGGTGCACATCGTCTCGACCTTTGCCACCCAAACTTTGACACTCTTATGTCAAATTCTCAACCAATTTCACTGCAGAAATTGAGGTTTTTCCCATTTTCTCCCAATTCTTCATGGCTACACCGTAATTTCCAGAATCCAACCAATTACAAGCCCAACACATACATATTTAGAGATTAAACTTGGGGATTTTAACCCCTAAACTCGAATTCACCGAAATTACAAACAATCTCCTCACACTTTTGCCTAGAAAAAAATATTACAACCACATTGTAAACATTCTTTGAGCTTTAAATCTGCAATTTTTAGCTTATGTGTGTTGAGTCTGGCCCATACATGCTCGGTTTTTTAACCTGTAGCTCTAATACCATTATGTAACATCCCTTGGCTTAACCAGGGAACATTACTTGCGGAAAAACACATAAATTCGAAAAAATATTTTGCTAATCAATTCTTATAGCTTACCAGCTACAAATTAAGCATGTTTTTAACTAAAATACAATACCCATAACTAAATGCATCTACAACATTCTAAAAGAACATAATGCATCCATAAAATCATCCACAACAACACATAAAAATCATTCTCATGCACCGGGTGAAAACACAGCCATTAAACTCATAAGATAACTCAAAAAATAGATAAACACTTATCTTTTTAAAATGTTTGTGCAACCAACTGCTTAGGAAGGACGTTCCACCCAACCATAGGCCCGTTGTTCCAAATATCAACAACAAGTCACCCTTGAGTTGGGGATAGGAATCTAAAAGAGAAGGGTGCCTCTCATAATCCACTCACAACTCAATACCACACAACCCACTGGTATTCTCCTACAGCTATCCTAAATTTCCTCCAACTCTCTTCCTCTTGACTTGTCCAACCCAAGGAATGTACACCTTCACTGGTCTCAATCCCTTGGGCGTCCCATTCATTTATCAGGGTCTCTCTGGCAAACATAACCATGAATCTCTTTGTTGGGAACTCAAGGGAACTCGCTACCAAGAAAAACTACCAGGAAAAACAACGACAACACTTGTTGTTACAGTGCAACTCACCCAAGAGTTCACTCTTTAGGCCTGAAAACCCAACTCTTCAATATTCAACTCCAAAATGCTCCAAAAAAGCTCCAGCATGCTCCAAAATTCATCCATCCTTCTTGGTCTAGCTCCAGTGCTCTTTTTCCTTGCTCTCTCCTTGTTGTTCATGAAAAAACTTCATATTCTACCCCATACGAATTTCCTTTATTTTCCCAAGATGGTTGACTACACACTCTGCCCAAGGTTGATTGTATTGTAGCCCCATGCTTCCAATAACTATGGAAGTGAATTCTACACTCACCCCCTGACAACTAATTAATGATTGGGCTCTCATACACTCAAACATAAAATAGAAGGCTTTCCCAAATGATAATAAAATTCATAAATATGGGTTTGGATTAATAACGATAATTAATTTCCTCTTTGGACCCCTCTTAGACACTCCTAGACATTTTTCTCTCTTTTGGATAAATCAACCCCCATCTACGTCTATATTCCCAATAGTTGGTATCATATTATATTTATTAAAATCATAAATACAATTCACATATTACATCGCTTGGCCATCGCCATATTTAAATCTATGTTATGCATAAATTAAAATGAGGGTTATAGTGGGGATGTTGCGGTTAAGGTGGTTTAAACCTTTGATGAATGTCTAGGTCCATCTTTGTGATTCCACACTTGTGTTAGTCGATATCTTGTGTTATGTACCAAACATTTAAGATAATGTAATAGACTAGACTACACACAATGTACACCAAATGTGAGAGTAAAGCATGACTCCAAAAGAGATACTAGAGATGAGTTACACAATAACTCCTAAAAAATATGAGAACCTCCTCCAAAAACCACAATACATCCATATATCCAAATCATGTGTTCATCCCCCAATAATGAGTATTTTGACCTCTATATATACCTATTCTCACTCATTGCACATGTGGGCTCTTTATTAGCTTGATCCCTATTACATATACCTTTACCCCATTACAGACACATCAACTCCTCTATATATGCCCCCCTTGGGGTCATATCATAGTACCCTAATTAGAAAAGTGTTGTCCTCAAAGCTTTGTAGTTAAGGACTTTACATGTAATGAAACCAAGTAGTATGGTTTCCTTTTATTCCTACTCTCTTCATGCCACTGATGATGATCCATCCATCTCAATTCAATTTGTTTCAATCTTCATCTTTGATAGTTAGTGGTTGCATATTTTTCTTTCCTATGATTCCATGTTTTATTGTTTCGACTTCTCCAATTTCTTGTAATAGTGGGTCTTTGAAAATATTGTAACATCCTTGTTTTACCCTAGCTTAGTGATGTATATATTTTACAAAGATATGTGGCCATGAGACAAGTGATGTAATATCTAAACATTGTAAATTATAATGATAAATAAAGATAACACATCTACAAGTGGACATGGACATAGTAATAGGGGGCTAAGTATCCACAAGAGGGGGAAGGGTCCAAAGGTCCAAGGGGTCCAAAAGGGGAATGATCATGGGTATTAATATCAACCCACCTTGTTCTAGAATTACCTTGTGTATGAACCTTCTATTTTTCATTTTGAGTGTTTCCAAAGCCAATCATTGCATGATTGTAAGAGGGTGGGTGTGAGAAGTCACTTCAGGAAGTTATTGTGAGTATGGGGTTGAGTACAATCCTTCTTGGGAGGAGTGTGAGACAATCTACCAAGGGGACAATTGGGGAAAGAAGGGAGGAGTTTGAGTTGTTTGAGAGAGATATCGAGTTTGGAAGTAGAGACAATGAGCTGGAGACAGTGCAAGAGTATGGATCGATGGAGCTGAAGAAGCAGGTTTTCAAAGCTGCAGATTAAACTCTCAGAGAGAGAGAGAGAGATTCCTTGAGCATGATGGGTTGTGCATCGATAGTTTCCTAGCAGCTGGCATCCTTAGAGTCCCCATTAGAGAGATTCATATCCGACCAAGCCTACTAGAGCCTGGATGGAAGAGCGAATGCCCAAGGGACTATGAGCAATGAAGGGGGATCCCCTTCCTTGGGTTGTGCGGGTCGTGGGGAAGAGAGTTGAGTGGATTGGGATAGTTGTAGGAAGACTAGCTACCATGGGAAGTGTTGGAATGCGAGGGACACCTTCTTTTATGGATTCATAATCCTAGCTCGGGGGTGCTTTGTTGCGAGATCTGGAGCAACAGATCTATGGTTGGGAGGAGCATCCATCCCCTGCAATCAGTTGCATCTTTGTTGCTTAAAGATAAGTGTTTATATCTATGTTTATTTCATGTTCATATATTTAATTGTTGTGCATAAGAACTCCGAGTTCATAATTTATATGTTGTTATGAGTTATTGTTTTAGTTTATGTTTGTGGTTTTTGCAAGTGTTGTTAGATGCATGATTGGTAGGCATGTTGCAATGTATATTTCCTTTTATTTTGGTGTCAGGGTAGAAGTTTTATATATCACTCCTCAAAGAAGGTTTTGGGTGTGTTACAGTGAGCAAAGAGAGTTGTGACAAAGTGTTTACGCAATGATGTGACCAGGCAAGTGGTCCAAGTATGTTACAAAAATTCCATCAAATAATGGTTCTTCGATGCCCTATTCCATGAGTATAATTGTTTATTCCATCTTCTTCCTTGATGATGTTGATATCGATCTTCTTGTCTTTCTTGGCAACTTTCTTGATAATGAGGGTGTTGATATGGTTCCACTTTTGATGGTTTTCCTTCATTTTTCCCACCCATATCATCAGTCTTCTTTTCAAAGACAATGGCATGCTCTATCCTTTCTGCTTGGTCTTCAATACTTCTTTCTTTTGAGATAATTATATCATATTTGACATGTACATCCTCAAGTTGCACCTAAACTTCTTCAAGTATTTTTATGATGGTCTTTTTAAATTTTGTCTTCCTTCTCTTGTTGAAGCTTAATGGTAATATTTTCCATTAATTTATTTCTTCCTTCTTCAATTATTGCTTGCATTTCTTCTTTGTTATCATAAGATTCCTAGGCTTCTTCACAATTTTATTCATTTCTTCAATAATGATCTTTGATTTTTCCTTTTTTAGCTGCCTTTTTACATTCTTATCATCATTAAGAAGTTCTTGGTTTTTTTTTCCAGGTAAAATATTCGGAGAAAACCCTCAAGCACTTCCCCTCATTTAGAGGATGATACCTAGTGTAAACCCTAGATTCTTTAGCATAAGGTCGAGTCAACAATAGGCTTCAAAGCCATTACAACAATATAATCATTACAACCTCAACATGTCACTTACGAGAATAAAACCTAATTAGTCGGGAGGATAACACTCCATCCCACAACCACTCAAGCTAGACCTAATTGACATTAAGAAGTTCTTGCTTATGCTTATGCAACTTTTGATTTCTTCATTGTTTTTTTCAATCCTTCCCTTGCCTTTTCCTTTTCCCACTTTCCTACGTTAACCTTTTCTTGTTTTAGTTTCTAAATGTCCTTGGTTTTTATTATCCAATTTTTAGTTTTTATGTTGTTTCCTTTGTTTTTAACATTTCGTAGGGTTTTTCTTTTCTTTTATAATCCCAGTCTATGTTATCTCTCGGTTGGACGACCTCTTTGGCCTCTTGGAGTCATTTATGTCATTCACTATTTACCGTGTTCCACTACCTCTCTTTCATTCGACTGCTTTTCTTGAAGATGGATCCAGTTATGGGATCTAAAATGTTGTTAGAAAGCATTATCAATGTGGATCTTCTGGTGAATTATGAAAACTAATCATATTTTTTCCTAATTTCTTCATTTGCTTCCTTCAAGTTATATTTTTTTTTTGCATATCCTCTGAATTTTTTTTTTTCCATGGAAAAAAAAACTTTTATATTCACCAAAAAGGGATATGCATGTTCCAGTCCAAAACAATGGCCTTTGTCAAACTCGATACAAAAACAACTCTTTAACATATTTCTTAATTCCTATCTTAATCCTTCACTATCGCTACTATGCATTTATTCGTATGTTCATATCTATGCTTACAAAATCATTTCCAAACTAGTAAAAGAACTAGAGTATCCCTTAGAGTCGAAACTCCACTACTTCAATTTCTTCTCCTTTTATGCATTCATAGAAACCAAGGGCCTCCATTGGAAGAGCGAGGGTCTATTCAAAGAGTTCATCTTCCTTGACATTTATCTCATGAAGTATGTGGTGAAATGACAACCCTTCAAAGGAATATAAGGCTAGTTTAATGTCTCTCATGATTGAGGCCAATCTGATGTCTTAAGCTGCGTTTTTTTGTCTTGCTCAATCGATGACCAGCTTTGAGTCACCCATGACTTGGAGATTTCTTCTCCAATAACGTCCAAAGAGAAATGAATTATGCTCTATTATTGTTTCCCATTCCAGAAGCATACCTGATAAACATGTAATGATTATGATTGATATACAACACAAACCCCGACCCCACACATGGGGGGATGCCCCTGGCATGCCCCATCGAAATACCCCCATGGTATTTCATAGTCAAGTGAAGGAAGAACAAGATTCCTGGGATTATTTTACTTAAGGTATTCTTTGAACTCGACTTCCTGGTTTAGAGTTATCGTTGTTGTAATTTCAGGAGGCACGAATTTGTCCTTGAAAATATAGTTATTATGTGCCCACCAAATATTGGAGATCATAATACTTGGTAAGCCAGCGTAGAGTTTAACTGATCTATCTTGAATCCAATCCTTGAAGCATTCTTCCAGATTATCTTTTTTCCAATCCGATTTAACTTTCAACTTCTCCTTGACCAATTTCCTACATAGGGGCAAAAAATAAATAAGTGAGTAATAGATTCTGAATTTGATTTGCGTAATGGACAGTGACTGGGTTCACACAAGCCCCTTTTGATACCGTTATCCCAGGTAAGCAACTTATTGTTTACGGTAAGCCGTAAGGAGATTTTACATCTGGGTGGGGCGCTAATTTTCCAAATCAGTCCCCACCACCATTTTTGGGGGCCTTCAAAATATTCTTCATGCCATGCTTTGAAGCCTAGCCTTGTTGTGAAGGATATGCCCTTCATGTTTTTCGACCAACAGAGCGATTTGACAGCCTTGTCTTCGAGAATAATTAAGTTTTCACATGGTAGTCCAACATATGTTTCCCATTCCTCGGCTAACCCATAAAAAATCCCTAAGGAGGCCATGGATATCCATCCCCTTCAGCCTCTAGAATGGGGATTGTCCGATCGTGCGTCGTTGAAGAAGTAACATTGTGTTCCCTTAATGATTGAATTAGGGCATCATATAGTTTGAAATCATTTATGGCTCCCAACCAGGGGTCTTCTCCCAGAAGAATATTTCTCCCATTCCCAACTTTCTAGACACACCAACCCCCCCATAGGAAAATCCTCTACTGGGGCCTTCCACACTATAGATCCTTTCGAGGATTTTTGTGGAACTTGAAACCAATTAGTAATGGTCATGTTGGCATAATATTTGGAGTTCATTACCCGAGTCCAAAGTAAGTTTCATTGCATCAGCCTCCAAATATTTCTTTCAGTCAGGGCTTGAGCAAAAGAATGGATGTCTTTTAAGCCCCATCCCCTTAAATCTTTCAGGGCTGCAATCGAAGATCATTTGGCCAAGTGGATCCCTCTCGATTTTTTCTACCCTAACCAAAGATATTGAAAGCTCAATTTGCATATCTTCATTAGGACTCCCTTATGAATAGTAGCGGTGGAGTTCCTATAAATTGGAATACTTAATACTGCCTTAAGAAGGACAAGCCTTCCTCCTCTAGAAAAAAAATTATTTATCCATATTGAAACTTTGGCTTCTATCTTCTTGAGAAGCCACCCCCAATCCTCACTTCTATAGCAATCAGGCTCAAGGAAAAAACCAAGATACTTGAAATCCTCATCTAGATTTTTCATTGGGGCTGGGATAATATTATGGAGAGTGTTAGTTTCATTATCCAAACAGTTATTGAGAATAAGACATGATTTTTCCAGGTTTATTACCATACATGTCGCTCTGCAGTACAAGTCTAGAATGCTTTTTAAGGCCGCAAAGTCTCGTTGAGATCCATTAACATTGCAAAACATATCGTCAACAAACAATAAATGGGAGACCGCCTCTCTTTTTGAAACTGACATTCCTCTCATCACAACATTGTATATGGCTTCCTTAATTATTCTACTCAAGGCTTCAACAATAATTAGGAAGTGGAATGGGGAGAGAGGACACACTTGTCGAAGTCCCCTCAAAGCATTGAAGAAACGAGAGGGGGGCCCATTGATAAGGACCACAAACAAAGCATTCTGAAGGCGCCCTATTATCCAATTTACCCTTTTTAGATTCATTCCCATCTGAAGGAGAACTAGTTGAAGGAACGTCCAATTTACTATATCATAAGCTTTTGATAGATCCAATTTCAGGATTGTTGCTTTCAATTTCTTCTTCTTAACTATGTGAAAAACCTCATGTGTTATTGCAACTGCATCATAGATTTTTTTGTTCTAAAGGAAATCAAAGTATTCCTCTCTTATAATCTCGCTCAATACAGGCTTTAGATGTCTCGATATAACCTTAGTTATTAGCTTGTAAATCACATTACAACAAGATTTGTGTCTAAAAGACATCTTGCCATTTTTTTGGGGGGGAATTAATCAAAGAAAGGTGGAGTTAAAGGACCCTAACACCTTACTATTCCTTTAGGACTCCATGAATATCAATACCATATCCTCTTTAACTGTGTCATAGAAACACTTGAAGAACTCCACAGTGAAACCATCCGATCCCAGACTCTTTCCATTTTGCATGGAAGAGAGGGTAGCTAGAATTTCCGCTCTATCACTTCCTCTTCAAGGGAATGATTCATATTTTACGAGAAGACCACTGGAAATTTTGACACGACTTCCATGATTTATTGTATGGGACAACCTTCAAGGGATTTGAAAAGCTTCTCAAAGAATCTTGCCCTAGTTTCAACCTTTCCTTGGAAGAAGCTAATGATCCATCCTTCTTCATCCTTAATATCCCATATGGAATTGAGGTTTCTTCTTAAATTTACAAACTAATGAATATACCTTGTGTTTTTATCCCCGACTTCTAACCACAACGCCCTGCTTTTAAGGAGACGTGATTGTTCCTCTTTCTCCAACCAATAATGTATTAGAGCCTCCAACTCTTTGAGCTCTGTTAGTTGGCTTGAACTAAGGGGACCCTCATCGATCATTTTGAAGAGCAAAGAAAACCTTTCTTCCATCTCTCTTATATTTCTTTGACTACAAGCCCTCCAAATCGATAACCATTGTTTGGTGGTGCTTTTGATCCTAGTTAGGTTTGACGTGAATTGAGCCATTAGTGTCTCGAGCATCGTCGAGTCAAGCCTCTTCCATGGAGATGTTGGGTATGTGTTATATTCTTTGCATGACTAGAACTAGTGTCTTCCTCAGTTTTCGTGTCCATTTTTGGGCGGTCCTCGGTTTTTGTGTTCATTTATGGGTGGTTTTTCGGCACATGGTTTTTCGCTGATGGTTTTGTATTTTTAGTTAAGGAATTAGGGTTGTTGACTAATCCATGTCATTGGATTAGGGTTTTGGATGTCGCTAGCTCCTATATGTATATTGTATTGTAAACAATGTATGATGTGAATGAATATAGAATATGTTGGCTTCCCCGGTTTCGGTTTCCAGGGGAAAAATCTCTATGTAATGTGTGTATTTTCCATTATATATTTCCTGTTCTTTTATTGAAAATTTGTTTGCAGTAAATTATTGTACAAGGTTAAAATCTACATAAGAGGTTGCCAATTTTTTGAAGTCTTCTTCTTCCACCCAAACATGGCTTATCTTTAGAGGCTCTAGAGGCGCTTCCGTGCCAGTTTTCCATTGGAGAATGATTGGGTGATGGTAATTCCTCATTCTCCAATTGAAGATTTCATGCGTAATTCAGTCTCCATAAAATCCTCCTAGACCAAAAACCTGTCTAGCCTTTTCGCAATTGCATCTTTCCCTATTCTAAAGTTGTGCCATGTTGGTGTCAAGTTGAATGGTTCCACGTCCACCAGGTGAAGGTTCTCCATAAGGGAGAGGAAATAACCTCTCTGGATGTCCACCTTAGGGTTTTCTCCCCACACTACTCGCAGGGAAAGGGATAAATTCAAGTCTCCCCTGACCACTAAGAGTAGATCACAGAAAGCACCTGTAGATTTTAAATCTTCCTAATAGGGGATCCTGTCAGCATAAGGCCAATAAACGTTTACCACCAAAAAAGAATAGACATTATCTTTAAACTTCAATTTAACTAAGATCATTGACCGAAAGGAGGAAGAGGTTAAATCTTTAAAATCTCCAAATTGTTAATAACCCCCTTGACATGCCATCGACATCAATAGAATAGAAGGACCAATTCTTGAGCCAAGGCGCAAAGGTTTCCCTATCTTTCTTTACATAACACATCGTCTTCTGAATCAGAATCACATTCGGCTTGAGGCTTAGGAGCAGCCTCTTGAGGGCTATCATTTTATGGTCCCCCCCAAACCCTCTTGCGTTGCAAGAGAGGATGATCATCATGTAGTGGGTTTTAGGGCACTCCCTGCTCTAAGGGCCTTGGAAATAGAGGTTTTCCTTCCTTTTGTAATTTGTGCAACAACCTTTTCATGGACCTTATGGAGGTGGGATTTACTCCCCATAAGGTTAGACCGAGGGAGGTCTAATGTCAACCCTCCCTTGGATGGATTAATATCCTTTGAACGACCTTTGGATCACAGAGCATAAATTTTGGCTAAGGGAGAGGGAGAAACCTTAGAAACAGAGAGAGACGTCTCCTCATTCGAGGTCTCATATTCTTCCCATGTTCCTTGACCTATCACTTTTGAGGCTTAAGCATGAGAGGGGGAATGGAGAGAGAGGCCTCTCTTCCTCAATGGGAGAGAGAGGATAAGGAGAGGAAAGGGAGAGGGGCAAAGGGGAAGGGACATGAGAGGACTCATTTGGATCAAAACCCTTTGGATATGATGGGAACACATGGATAGATGGAGAAGATTCCACTCGACTTGATGCTTCGACCTACGGGTGATTCAATAACAAGAGAGGTTGAGGGGGAGAGGGGGTGACGTCACAAACAAGAGGAGAATATCAAACACCTTTAAAAGGTAATTGAGAAGAGATATGACAAGAAAGCACCATAAGAATACATGATGGGTTGTCGAGCTGCATCTCTTCCACTGAAGCTTGGACTTGGAGATTTTCTCCTCTAATACAAAGAACTAGTTTTGACCCTTTGTCGTAGACTGAAATATCTTCTTTTTCACAACTTCTCCCAACATATGATTTTTTCTTCCATACCTTATAAGTATTTTGGAACAAAGACGAGACTCAGCCACATTAGGCGTGGTCATGGCCAATTTCGTGGCATCCATAACATATAAAGGGTAACTTTCAGTAATCTACTTTTTGATGCCAAACATTATCTCTATATATTAAATCCACATTCCCCACTAGACCATCTCGAACATCAACCTCTATTTTGATCCATGCCCAACGACTGTCTACCTTTGAGGCTCAAGTGGGTTCTAGTCCAAAAAAGGTGCCTAACTTGTTCCCTATGGATTCCAGAGCCTCCTTTGACCAAAAACCCAGGGGTAATCTAGGTAAAATGGCACATACTCACATCAATTCCACTAATTCTATGTCTAGATCAAATTCAACCGTCCATCTCTTGAGAATCAAACTAGATGGACCCCATGTCCATTATTTTCACAAGAGCACTTTACAAACTTCTTTTGGACGTAACAAGAAACAATTCAACTCTTTGTAAAGCGCATGGGCCTCCAGGGTGTATCTGAGAATAAGATTCTAGTGAAGGTCCAACCATCGGTACATAGCGACTTCACCAACCATTTCCCCACTAAAGCGGTCCACTAAGGTCTGACCTTCAAAACAAGTTACTTCTGCCACTGAAATATCTTTACCAACTACCATCTTAATTGGGCCCTTCCTCTCATAGATACACTTAGAATGCTTTCTAGGGTGAGACGCACTGGTGCTTGATTCACCACCAAAACATGTATTCCTCTGTTGGGATTCTGCATCTTTTTCTTCCTCTTTTTCCAATTATGGATTCAAGGTAGTGGCTTGCACATGGGGGATTCACCTTGATGACCAATATCTTATCACTTTCATTCATAAAGGGGGATTTTAAATGGTGAAAAATAAAATCAATATATTGTAGGTATTGGGGGGGGATATGGGGTCTTAGGGGGTTTATAGGTATTGGGGGGTATAAAAAGGGGTATCTACTAAAAATAAGGGTTAATTTTATTGGAAAGATGTATTGGGAGGGGGGTTCAACAAAAGGATTTTGGGAGGTATTTATCAATATCTAGTCAAATTAGGGGTATTATATAATATCCCATGAAGGAAGGTGCTACGTCACGGGTTCACTGAGAGAAGACCCCGTGGGCTTGCGAAACCTCTCCCCTATTACTAGTGATAAGGTTATTACTCCGACAATCTCTTGAATCTAGGTGCAGTTATTGAATTGTCGATCTGTTACACTAACTATGTAGCTGAGGTCATTACTTCGATGATATTCATCTTGCTTGGAAATCTCCCCCACAAGAATGACAAGACCCTTAACCCCTCCATTTATCTTCTCTAGATTTGTGCAGGGGGGAGAACTCGGTTCGATTTTTTCTTTCAAGGAATTCCTCAAACATGCAAAATTTCATGTTTGGGACCAAAATGAGGTCATAATCGACCTTGTAATCCTCCTCCAAATCCGTCCTTTCAGAACTGGTACATTGATAAGGATTTGTTATCTTTCCAGGTGGTAGAGAAAGGATGTAACATCTCCTTCACTGGGGAGGGAAGAATCCTGGGCTGAGGTCTTGGGGAAGATGGAAAAAGAGACCTCATTGGAGATGGGCATGAGGCCCTCGCTCTTGGGCTTATGGAAAAATTCCCATAACATCGAAAACTGATCAAAGAGATCCCAACCACCACATATCCTCTGAATTCATTTCCCTTGTCTAGTCATTTGAGAATAATTATTTAAATTCTTCCTAGGTGCAATGAAATACGATCATGAAATCAAGATTATTCCACTAGACATTAGCTTCCTTGTGAAAAAAAAAACCACTATGAAGAAGATCATCAAATTATTTCTTATTTTTCTTTTCAATCCTCAATTGATCCACGGGATCTATTTCATCTTTATCTTCATCTCCACTAAGTGTAGGTATTGTCATTGATTCTTAATTGAGGTGTAACCAAAACCCTCAACTTCGAGCCTCGATATCTTAACAATAATGATCCCAAATAATTATGATCATTTTCACAATATATTCTACTCTCTTCCACCTTCCTAAGGATTTTCAAATCACCTCGATCAAACCTTCCAATTAAAATTTGTCTCAATCTTAAGTTAACTTACCTTTTAAAACCATGATTTGGAGATTGCCCTACTAGTTGAACTCCAACTTATTCCAACTTTGCTAATTATAATCCATTGTTGTTGAAATTTTTACAAGATGTTATCTTTAGACTCCCACTAGTCCCATTCAATTTTGACCTTCCAAGAGAAAGTTATGCTTGTGTTACAATAACTTGTTGTTTTTCCCTGTTTAAGGAGAGCAAACTTGTGCAAATTGCCACGTCTCCAACAATTCACTTCCAGGTCTGCATTTGGACCTGAAATACCATGTCCCGTCTTCTTTTCAATGCAACTAATGACACTCGATTTGGAGCTTGCTATCTTTAGACGTGATTATTTCATTGAGAACACTTGTTTGAGGCTGGTTTCAGGACTATTAAAAATCCATGAATTCCACAACTTATAACTTTGAAAGTATAGAGATCCAGAATCTAAATTTTTTATGCAATGTACTTTGATATGTCTTATATTCACCCTAAAAAATTTGTTGGTTGGAAATTTCCTAATTTTTTTATAGCTAAAATTGTAAGATGACTCGTTTGAAAAAGCCAAACCAAGGACCATCCACTCTAATACCAAATGTTTTGTAACATATATTTAAGACAACATAATAGACTAGAGTACACACAATGTACATCAAATGCGAACATGGAGCACAACTTTAAAATAATTAATAGAGATGAAAATAACTCCTTAAGGAATACACAAACCTCCTCCAAATACCCCAATACATTCATATATCCAAATCATATGTTTATCCCCAATAATGACTATAATGACCTCTATATATACCTATTCTTACTCATTACATATGTGGGCCTTTTATTAATCTGATTCCTATTACATATACCTTTACCTCATTACATATACATTAACCCCATATATACACCCCTCGAGGATCATATCATTCGAGGTGATTAAAGCTTGAATCTCCTATTTAAGGATGGTAGTCCATATCTATACTAACTATTCTTTGGATATTTTGTTTTGGTTCTGTATCAGAAGCCAATGACTCTTCTTTCTACACCCAATGTTTCCATGGGAGAATAACTACACTTGTCTTAATCATAACAAGTGAATTTCATAGTGTTAATTTGACATATGCCTTTGTAAAAAAAAATCCATGAAAATTTCAAGTGGGAAATTGGTGAAAGTTTCACTTAATGATTTTCTGGCTCAACGATTCCAATAAATATTGACATAAACATTTTTTTTTCACAAGCAGAAAAAAACTTATATTCATATAAAAATGAGTATACATGTTTTGGTCCTCTAAGGGACTGTCAGAATCCAAACCAGTGACAAAAAATCACCTTCAACGTTCCTTATATTTTGTTCCCATACATGCCATTTACATCCATTACAACACTACATACATACAATACAATCACAATTCAAACAAAAAAGAGGGGATTTAAAAACCCATGTTCCTCGGCTACTTTGCAACCTTACAAAAGAAAATATTTTTCATCACATATCAGACCACAAAAATATTTCTGCACAATGAAAGAACCTGGATCAAGCTCCAATGCTTCCTTGGACAACCCATCCGCATTCTTGTTAAGCTCCCTATAGACATGGTTGAAAGAAGACCATTCAAACTTATCCATAGAGTTTTGAATGTGATTTAAGAGGGGTTGAAGTTTAACCACTTGGATTTGGACTCTCTTATTTTAACAATCTATAACTACCTTGGAGTCCCTGAAAATATGCATTTTCTGCAAATCTAACATTTTAGCATAGTACAGAAGAGTCCACATTGCAACAATTTTGCTTTCATGTTAGTTCCATGACCTAGAGCATAACAGATTTTGAAAAAATGCTCTTTAGATATAAATATGATAACTCCAATGCTGCATAAAGAGGGGTGTCCCTGAAAAGCACCATCGAAGAATCCCTAAGGGATTCCTTCTTTCACTTCTGGGATCACTGGTTTTCTTTCCTTAATCTTCTTTAGCTTGTTCTTGAAATCAAAGGACATTTTGGTGATGAGACCCGCCACCATCTCAAAAATTCATGACCATGTTTTGGAAAATGGCCAAATTTTTGGCCCACCAAATGAAATACTTGTAGTAGAACCATAAGAACTAATGCTTTGTGATTGTTTCCAGTCAAAGAGCCATTTCTCCAAAGAACTTCCTGCCAACTAAAAATTTAACTTGAGGTTATCACATACCGCCTTCCAGACATTGCGAGTGAAAATACAAGACACAATCAGATAGGACGTAGTTTCCTCTTCATCCTTGCAGAGGGCACATCTACTTGGCCCAATCCATCCTTGTTTTATTCCAACCTCCCATGTTAGAATTTTGTTGCTCAAGGCTAGCTAGTAGACCAAAGAAACATTTATGGGGGTGTTTAGTTTCCAAATGTCTGCCCACCACCATTGGACTGACTCCTAAAAATCCTCGTCTGCCAATGCTAAATAGCCCAGTTTTACATAATACATTCCATTTACTGAATTTTTCACCCAACACAACGAATCAATATCATATTCCTTTAAACAAATAAATTTCAATTTTAGGATTTCCACAAAAATTGCCCATTCTTCTGCCATTTCCTGTTCTAAACCTAGATCTCCGAAATATTTCCAATTTGAATGCCCCAATTCATCTACGTTTTCCTTCCTTGCATCCCATATAAAGTATATTCCTAAATTGTGAAGAACATTGAGCAAAATGTTAGACAATTTGTAGGAGTCAGAAGCCCCTTCCCAAGGGTCTCCCCCAATTCAGATTGTTTTCCCATTGCCTAATTTCTAGGAGCACCGTTTTCCAATTGTAGGAAAGGATTCTACCATGGCTTTCCACCCTATGGAGCAGTTGGCTACTGATTTGATCAGTTCTCTGAACCAATCCAAAGTTGATCTGCCTGGAAAGTATTTGGCTGCTATCACCCTGCCCCACAATTGAGAATTATGTGCTAGTCTCCAAATAATTTTTGTGACTAGGGCCTTATTGAACCAGAAGGTGTTTTTAATCCCCCATCCTCCATATCTTTTTGGCGTAGTATTCTATCTCCATTTAACTAATGGGATGCCCATTGAATCATTTTTACCCAAATAGAGGAATTGAAACCATAGTTTTTATTTTTATTTTTGTAAGGATACGTTTTGGTATCTTTGCAGTGGAATCCCAATAGACGAGAATGATGCTTAACACTGAGTTTATCATGACCCCCTCTTGAAAGCTAACGAAAGGTCCAATTTGACACTATTGCCTGAATTTTCCTCGGAAGCCATAACCAATCTTCTACTTTGTAACCCACGGGCTTGAGATCGAAACCCAAGTATTTTGTTCCTTCATCTATGCATTTCAACATGAATGGAAAACAAACCTTTAACTCCTCCAAGGAATCCTCATCGAGGGAACATGACAACATTATTGATTTTTCCCTATTTATTTGCATTCTTGTAGCAGCACAATACAAATTAAGGATGGATTTTAGCGCTTTAAATTCCTGCACATTTCCTGCACATTTCCTGCACCAAAATTAATTATGCCATCTATAAATAACAAATGAGATATAATAACATCAAGAGCCATATTTAATCCTTTTAGAAGTCCCTTCCTTTTAGAATTTTTAATGAGTTTGTTGAGACCTTCCACCATTATGAGAAAGAGAAAGCGGGACAAAGAACATCCTTGTCTTAGCCCCCTTGATAGACTAAAGAAGGATGATTGAGATCCATTTACCAAGACTGCAAAAGAAGTAGTTTTGATACAGCGCATGATCCAATTTACTGTATGCAGGTTCATTCTAAGTTGAATCAAGGCTAATCTCATGAAAGTCCAGTTACATTTGTCATATGCCTTTGGCAAATCGAGTTTTAAGACAAAGGATGGAATATTCTTAGTCTTTATAGTGTGAAAAGCTTCTGGAGCCAAAGAAACTGCATCATGAATCTGTCTTTTAAAAAGGAACCCAAATTGTTCCTCCAATATAAGCTCACTTAAAATAGGTTTAAGCCAATTTGCAATTATCTTGGATATGAGTTTGAAAATTAGATTGCAACAAAAAATGAGTTTGAAATCCTCAAACAAGGAGGACTCCTTTTTGGGGGGGAATTAATACCAAGAAGGTCATATTCAAGGCGCCCAAGATTTTGCTCGATCTTTGTGATTCTTACACAGTCTTAAGTAAATATTATTTGATAAGATCATAGAATCCTAGAAAAAACTCAATATAAAGTCCATTTGGTCCAAGGATCTTGCTTTTCTGGAATGCTTCCAGTGTTACCAACATTTCCCCCTCCAAAATTTCCACCTAAAGGGACTCATTCATCTCATCAGTGATTGATCTTGGGAATAGATCGACATGCTCTAGGATTTCCTTTATAGGACACCTAGTCGGGCTGATAAGAGACCAAAAAAATAGCTTACTCTAGCTTTGGCGATCTCGAAAAAAGTGGAGAGCTTCTGTCCCTCACGATTTATGATTTATGTTATTGAATTGAGGTTTCTCCTGCGGTTTGCATAACTATGAAAGAATTTGGAGTTGTTGTCTCCTTCCTGGAGCGAGCACCCTGCTCTCAAGCCTCCACTTTGATTCCTCTAGAGCTAGGAGTTCAACCTTTTTATTTAGTAAGTAACCTAACTATTCTTCCTCCTTCAACATGGAATCCAAAGGCTTTGATACTAACAAATCTGAAAGTCTGCCTTCGACCTATCTTAAGTGATCTTGGTTTTTAAGGCTTAAATTATGTGACCATGTTCTAGATAAACGATTAACTTTTTCAAGGTTAGAAGCCATTTGATGCATATAAGAGCTACCATGAATAACTTTGAGATGGGTCTAGGTGTTTGCAAAAAGATTATGGTATCTGATTCCTTCAATCAATCATGATTAAATTTTAAGGGAGTTGGAGGTTTAGAGACTCCTTTTGAGATTCAATAGGATTGCCATGTGATTTGAATCACCCCCCATTGTCACAAACAATTTGATGATCCACGGGTTGGCCAACATGTTTTCTGCCACCAAGAACCTATCCAGTCTTTTAGCAACTAAATCTCCACCCTTTCTACCCTTTCTCCAAGTCTAAGAGATTTTTTGGGGCTCCAGGTCCACCAATTTATGAGTAGATATCTAGTGGGAAAAAAATCCCTCCAAAGGGTCCCTTTTGGGATGCTTCCCCCAAACTTCTTTAAGGGACAAGGTGAAGTTTAAATCACCCTCTATCACTACATTGGGAGCATGTAGGATGTTGTAGTTTCTTAAGCCCTCCCAAAAAGGCCTTTTATCAACGTATGTGCCATAGAAGTTGACTATTCTAAAAGATGAAGCCAGAGAGAAATCCTTCACATTCATAATGATTCCAAAAATAAATATTGTCACATATGCTTTCTTAAGCTGTAGACCCCATGCAGATAAGAGACCCCCCCAAAAAAATATCACATCCTTTACACAGAAGGACCATTCCTCTAGCCACGAGTTGGAAGCTTCTATAGCATTTTCCCTAGGGCACATGGTTTCTTGAACTAATAAAATATCAGGCTTGCATTCTTCTACCATTCTTTCGAGGGACTGCATTTTTGGGGCACCCCCCTACCTCCCACTCATTAAGAGACAAGATAATCATTTGTAATTGTTGGACATGGCTTTCCCCATTCCAAGGGCCCTCAAAATGGTTGATTGTTTCCCAGATTTGATTTCCTTCATAGCTTGTTGCTGGGCTAAAGACATATGAGATTTTCTACCTACTTGGGGAGCTCGACCTTTACCGTGCACCAAACCACCAGAAAAAGGGGGCTCCATATCTTTTTTGATTCTGAATCTTAACAAATACACATATTTTATGATAGACTTCAAGGACAAGGAGTTAGAGTGAGAGACTGAAGGATTTTCCTCCCTATCCTCTAGAAGAACTAGGGGCCTTGGGGGAGACACCACATCAGAGGAAAAGGGAGGCCGAGCAACTTTTTGCTCCAAAACCCGAGGGCTTAGAGGGATCTAGAATTTTTTAGGGGAGAAAGGGATGAAGACGAAAAACCTACATCCTTGGTAGAGCCCATGGGGTTGACTGATCCAGGTGGATATTGGTGGCCACCCACCTATTCCAACTGGCTCCTCTTGACAGTTTTTAGTTCAACACGTTCTTCTATACTTCTTTGTAATTGTGGGTTCTACACTTTTGGGGTTGTCTGAATCCCTAGACATCTTCCAGGTGGAGACTGGTGGCCGCCCACCTAATCCAACTGACTTATTGTGGAAGTTTTCATGTCATCGCATCTTTCTGTACTTCTAGGGCCGTTTTAAGGCCCTAAATAGTGTTTTTTTGGCTTGCCACAGTCAAACTATAGACAAAGTTAGAGTTTGACAACATAATGTGTAGTTCTCAAGAAGACCTTTCCAATGGGCTATCACGCGCCTAAAACAAAGGTCTTATGCAAAAGTTACGACCCCGAGAAGTTGAGGTGCCAACTTACCCATCGGGGCCCACATAAATTTTGGCGTTTCATCTCCTAGGGTTAGGTTTTTGGATGTCTAGGGCTTTTTCATTCATGAGTAATGTTAAAAGGGCCTTTGGAGCCTCATTGTAATCATTCTGCTCAGATAGATGCGTGTAGCAGCCACATCTCTTCTCAGAGATAACTACCACCATTCAAGCAAGTTGTTTCAGTTCTGCAGTTTTACAATTTCAACCTATTTTATTTATTCAATAGAAGTTATTATTCATTGGATATATGTTGTTGTTCTCCGCATCTCTGTGTTATTGTATTCAGTCTGTTATTCATTTCATTCTGCTCAAAAATCTGGATCAGTGGTATCAGAGCGATCTTCTTTTCATTTATTTTTCTTTGTGCATATCCCCGACAAGATCTGGGTACAAGAAGTTGGGACTCAAACCAGTCGAGCCTTTGCAAGATCGGCCACGCCGAGCCCGACAACAACCCATGGGGAACGAGAAGAAAGATGATGGAGCAGGAGATCCTTTTAAAATGTTGCTTGATGAATCCCTTTCGTGACAAAGGAACGAAATGATGGAAAACTTTACATGGATCCTTCGGCGGCTGCCCACAGGGGATGCATCTTCATCAAGCGGCCATGCAACTCCCTTCAAGGTACAAGTAAATTTTGATATTCCATTATTTGAAGGACTGATAGATGCAGATGTTGTAGATAAATGGTTGAATCTGCTCAAAGGGTATTTTTCAGTCTACAATTTTTTTTGACAGGGAAAAGATTAATTTCGCACTCCTCAAGGTCGTCCCCCATGTTAAAGACTGATAGGATACTTACTTTGAGCAAAGGGCCATAGAAGAATCTACAATATTTGCGGTCACCCCCACATGGGATTTCTTCAGGGATGCCATTAAAAAACAATGCTACCTTGTTGGAAGTTACGAGGATCAATACACAAGATGGACCATCGTGCGTCAGGAAAGGGACCAAACAATACCATATTTCACCAATATTTTTCATACCCTACGCACCAAATTGGGTATCAAAGACTCTAAATGACATTTGGTTCTCAAATACCGCAACTATCTACATAGATACATTCAAATATAAATGGAGTTTCTAGACATCACATCATTAGGTGCGACTTATAGATATGTTGTGAAGATTGAGTAGAAATTTAAGCAGAAGAGGCGAGAGTTTGGATCTGCAAACTCCTCATAGTCGAAGCAGAGCAAAGGCGACCCCAACCCACAAAACAAGGGATAGGGAAAATATGGCTGCTCTCAGGACAACCAGTCTAAGCCACAATTCAAGAAGGGTAATGAGAAGTCAAAGAAGGACATGGGAAAATGGTGTGAATAACATAAAATCCCTTGGCACAACATCGAAGAATGTCACTCCAAGCAGTCACTGGTGGCCAAATTGAAAGCTTTTGATTCAGAGGCATATTCTAACTCCAAATCAAGTCCATAAGTGGATAATCGATACTGAACCCAGTGCCACTATCGCTACCACCAAAGTCCAACCAAGTGAACCAAAAGAACTAGAGGAAGGGGAACGCCTCTTTCACTCACAAATGTGGGTAAAGGGGACTCCACTGCATTTCATTGTTGATAGCGGCAGTCAAAAGAATCTGATTTCAGCAAAGGTCGTCAAGCGGCTGGACCTGTCGATAACACCGCATCCACAACCCTACACCATCGACTGGCTTCACCAAGGACAAGATCTTCGTGTCAACCAACAATGTCGTTTGCCTTATAACATCAAGCCCTTCAAAGACGAGGTATTGTGTTATATTGCTCCCCTTGAAGTTTGTGATGTTCTTTTAGGTCAACCATATTTGTGGAAGCGACATGTTGTGTATGCGTCTAGACCCCACAATGTTATTATTACTTTAGGTAGACAATTGTACAGGATACCAAAGGTAGCGTTGCCTACCACTATTTCTTTAATCTTCGCTAAGCAATGCAGTAAGGTCATTGACCGAGAAGTTCTTCTTTGTGATCCGTGCTCGCAGTAAGCAGAAGGTAGCCACCACATTCGTGAACTATACACAAAGCCTCTCTTTGCAATATAAGCAAGTGAACAAGATCGTGGAAGAGTACAAAGACATCTTCTCCTCACCCACCTGGGTACCGACACACTTCCAAGTCAAGCATCCAATTAATCTAACCTCTGATGCACCGCTGCCGAATGGACTAGTCTATCGTTGCTCGCTGATGGAAAATGATGAAATCAAGCGCCAAATCCAAGAGCTGCTTCAAAAGGGGCACATCTGACCCAACTCCTCCCCTTGCAGAAGCTCGATTGTGTTGGTGTAGAAGAAAGATGGGACCTGACAACTCTACATTGATTAAAAAGCATTAAACAAAATCATAGTCAGGAACCAGTACCCAATTCCCGGATTGATGACCTTCTTGACCAGCTCAAGGGGGGAATTTTCTTCAACAAGATTGACCTAAAGTCTGGCTACCACCAGGTTCCCATCGAACCAACTGATGTATGGAAGATAACTTTCAAATCTAAAGAAGGTCTCTTCGAATGGCTGGTCATGCCCTTTGGCTTAACAAATGCACCATCAAATTTCATAAGATTGATGGATGATGTATTGAGACCCTTCACCAGCTCTTTTGTGGTGATATATCTGGATGACATCCTCATCTTCAACAAAACTTGGGAGGAGCACATGCAACATATTCAACAGGTTTTGGGCACTCTGTGGCAACACAAGCTATATGCCAACTTGGAAAAATGCTCCTTTTTCATGAATAGGGTCCAATACTTGGGCTACATTGTTGATGAGCATGAGGCACATGTGGATCCGACTAAGATCCAAGTCATTCGTGACTGGCCAGCCTCGACCACACTAACCGAGCTTTAGAGCTTCTTGGGACTTGCCAACTTCTATCGAAGGTTCATGTTGGGATTCCCCATATTGCATGGGTCCTCGACCAAGTAACCAAAGGCGGTGGCAAGGAAAAGTTCAAATGGGGGCAGGCACAACAACAAGCATTTGATGATCTGAAGCATCGCTTGTGCTCAACTCTAGTACTCTCCTTACCTGATCTGCAACAACCATTCGAGATTGAGATTGGTGCCTCTGACTATGTGATAGGTGCAATCCTCACTCAGCATGGTCATCCAATAGCATACCATAGTGAGACACTCTCAAATATTGTTCGAAAATACCCCACCTATGACAAAGAAATGTATTCCATTGTGCAAGCCTGTCGTCAATGGAAGCACTACATTTTGGGAAAGCATACAATCATCCACACAGATCACAAGCCTCTGTAGTTCATACAGACACAGGGGAAGTTGCAGAACGATCGCCATCAAAAGTGGTCCACATACCTACAACAGTTCCATATCAACATCAAGTATAAGACACGGATCACAAATCGTGTCGTTGACTGCCTCAGTCACCCTCACGTTACTGCACTCACCACAGTGCTCCATTCCTATGGGCATGAGGCATATGAGTGGCCCCAACTTTATCAGTGTGACCCTGAACTCGCCACCACCTATAAGCTCTTGGGTACAAGAGTGAATGTCACCAATTTTCACATTCAGGATGGACTGTTATGCCATCTGGGCCACCTTTGTGTTCCCACAAGAGAGTGTGCAAAGCTGATTTGGGAGGCTCACTACAGTCAGATGGCGGGACATTTTGGTGTGGAGAAAACTGTGGCCACTCTACATAAACTTTTTTTTTGGCCAAAACTTTGACAAGATGTTATCAAGTATATCAGATCTTGCACTTCCTGTGCCATTTCCAAGCCAACCATCAAGAATCAAGGCTTATACACCCCTCTCCCCACTCCCAAGAGGCCTTAGGAATCCATCTCGATGGATTACATGTTTGGCCTTCCGTCCACCAAGCACGAAAATGATTGTGTATTTGTGGTGGTTGATCAGTTTTTGAAGATGGCCATTATCACAACCTGCAAGAAGAGCATCACAATGACAGATACTGTCAAGATCTTCTTTGAACGGGTGTGGGTCCATTTTGGGATACCACAGACCATCACCTCATATCAAGACAACAAGTTTCTTAGCACATTTTGGTCGAGTCTCTGGTCACTGTTGGACACCAAGCTCACTAAATCCACTGCTTTCCACCCCCAAACCGATGACCAGACAAAGGTCGTCAATCGAATGATTGTGCACATCCTACGCATGTACAACTCTAAGCATCCACGTACATGGGATGAGAGTCTTCCCTATGTTCAATACAACTACAACATGGCTCTCCATAGCTCCATTGATCATAGCCCATTTTAGGCGGGGCTGGGATTCCAACCCTTGGATCCCATTGATGTTGCACTACCTCTTGCAACCACACATGCATAATCTTCCCATGTTTAGTCTGAGGCCAACAAAGCCACCAGATTCATTGAGCAGATTCAACACATCCGCCAACAGGTACATGATATTTTGCAGAAAGCCAATGCTAAGTACAAGCAATGCCATGATCAACACCGGGTACCGCACCAGTTTCAGGTGGAAGACAAGGTCTGGTTACATTTGCAGAAAGAGCACCTTACAGGGCCCCATAAGAAGCTTCACCCACTTCGTTATGGGCCTTACACTATCATCAAGGCCGTGGGTAACAACACTTTTGAGCTCAACACTCCACCATTCCTTGGCTTGCACCCAATGTTCAATGTGGACCTCCTTCGATCATATTTTCCACAATTATTGGACACCTCAGGGGTCGTAAAACAGTTGACACCAATAGAGCTCAACCCTGACTGCATGGAACATGCATCCACTGATAAGATAGTGGACACACAGGTCAAGAGCACTCGCCAGCAGAGGATCTAGCTTTATCGAGTTGTTAAGGCAGGGCAACTCCTACACCAAGGCAAGTGGCTCACCCAGGGCCAAATTCAACAGAATTTTCCTCACTTGATGGGGGAAATCAACACAATGGAGACCATTACTTCCTAGGGGGGGAGGATTGATCCAGGTGGACATTGGTGGCCACCCACCTATTCCAACTGACTCCTCTTGATAGTTTTTAGTTCAACACATTCTTCTGTACTTCTTTGTAATTGTGGGTTCTACACTTTCGGGGATGTTTGAAGCCCTACACATCTTCCAGGTGGAGACTGGTGGCCGCCCAACTAATCCAACTGGCTTATTGTAAAAGTTTTCATGTCAACACATCTTTCTATACTTCCATGGCCGTTTTGGGGCCCTAAACAATGTTTTTTTTAGCTTGTCAAATCAAACTATAAGTAGAGCTAGAGTTTGATGACATAATGTGTAGTTCTCGAGAAGACCTTTCCAACGGGCTATCACATGCCTAAAACATAGGTCGTATGCAAAAGTTATGACCTTGGGAAGTTGAGGTACCAACTTACCCATTGGGGCCCACATAACTTTTGGCGTTTCATCTCATAGGGTTATGTTTTTGGATGTCTAGGGTTTTGAAATTCATGAGTAATGTTAAAAGGGCCTTTGGAGCCTCATTGTAATCATTATGCTCAAACAGATATGCGTAGCAACCACATCTCTTCTCAGAGATAACTACCACCATTCGAGCAAGTTGTTTCAGTTCTGCAGTTTTACAATTTCAACCTATTTGATTTATTCAATAGAAGCTATTGTTCACTGGATATCTGTTGTTGTTCTCCGTATCTCTGTGTTATTGTATTCAATCTGTTATTCCTTTCGTTCCGCTCATAAATCCAGATCATTGACATTTGCTTATGATGTTGTCGAATTTTCATAATTTAAAAATGATGAGTTATTCTTCGAAGGAACAAGTGACTTACCAGGATTCAAAGCTTCGAGAATCCCCCATCATGATCGCCTTGCATGTTTCCTGAGTGGGCCTGAGAGCTAGTGCACGACGATGAAACCTTGTCCATCACCTTTTCTGGTTCCTCTGAGACCGAAACTACTTTCCTCTTCCATGATTTCTTGAAAGTATGGAATTGCGAAGGGGGTCTTCGACATTGTGCCATTAGATGTCCCACTTCGTGAAAACCAAAACATTTGAAAGGCACCTTCTAGTAGTTGATGCATTGAATCAACAAAAAACCTCCAAAAACCAGTTCCATTTTGTCCAACAATCCTGTTCGAAGGTCAACTTCGATTTGAATCCATGCCTAATGCTTGTCTGGCTTGGTTTCCCATCCCGACTTGCACCTCATGAACCTATCTATTTGATTTCCTATGGACACTAGAATAGCTTCGCTCCAGAAAACCATTGGCAAGTTTAGAAAAATTGCCTAAACCTTAGTGGGTGAAAGGGAGTCCCATGCTGGGTCAAAATTTACTGCCCATTCCTTCATAATGAGACCCAACGATCCCCAATCCATACCCGATTGCATATTTTCTCTAAATCTTCCTTGGAATTAATCTCAAAGGCAATCCACCCTCTTGACAAGGTATGTAATATAAGACGATAGCCTAACAACACAACCCAATTTGTGTCTAGCCATCCTTCTAGCGTCGAGGCCCACACCACCATACCAGAAAACCTCCCCATTGATATGCGACCCAACAAAGCTGGGACTTCACTCATAACTATGTCCTCCCCCACTACCAAATGACACTTCTCCTTCATAGCCTTCCAACACCTAGCCTTGCGCTTAGGCACACGAGAAGGATCACCACTATGTAACGATAACATTTCAGAGCTCGATACCAAGGGGTTCGCTTATGTCCTTGTTGACTGAATCGCTGCATGCGAAGATAAACCACACAAAATGGGTTGTTCTCGATTCTTCTTCGGGCTTGAGTACCTTCCCATGCAAGAGGTGTCCTAGATTGGGGGTAGTTCGTCATGGAGGCCTTCGAAAAACATGAGATGTGACCCCAACCCACAAGTTTGACTGTCGAATGGATCATGATTCAATCCGCATTCATTGTGCCTGAGCTATTGCAGACTAGCGAACTTCTCATTGTTGACAAAGATATCTGCCAATCTGATCCGTTCCACCTCGTAATCAACACATTCTTCCTCCATCCGAGAGGACACAAATTACATTAAATTCTTCATTAAAACTCTGAAAAGACCCTAACCACTATCATGGTTAGATGGAAGGCTGTAGCACATGGCTAGGAGCTGGGTAACAATTTCCGTTGTTGCATGTTCACAGCTATGAAACCTTAAGGTCGAGTTGCACTAGGAGCCTAAGGTTTTTCGAATCAAAATAAAACAAACATCAAATATTGACATAAACATTATTTACATCATGATTTTTTTGGTCAAAAATTGACTTTTCCAAGTTTAATTTAAACATCTAGTACAAACAATTTAATTATTGTATTTTAAAAGAGAATATGCTACAATTTTCTTGTTTCTTGGGTGTAACTTGAAAGATTTTAAGGAAAAGTGGTTAGTTTAAATCCTACTTTATGAATTGTGTGTAACTTGCTTTATGAATTGTGTGTAACTTGAGTGATTCTAAGGAAAATTGTTACTTACTCTCTGCTTTCTCTACTTGAGTTCAAATCCTACTTTTTTTTACATGTTTGCTTTTACTTTTAAAAATGAAATTAATGTATTCATAAATTGTTCATCTAATCATTTGAACTAACCAAAAATATTTAGGGTTGAGAGTTTATCATAGGTAACATGTTTAAAGAGGAAAATTGCCATGTACTATGAAGATATGGCAAACTGTATCCATATGAAATGCTACGACCCTTTGTGCGAAGAACAAGATGGCATGCACGATTTTATGATCTGAGTGAATTAATTCAGCTTACTATAATAAAATCTGAAGTGGTCGGAAGACATAAAGGCCGAATGTCGTCCCCATTTCCCATTGCGAGATTCCACTCATTGAACCTTCAATCAGATGAATAGACAAAGAGGCCTCATTTCCATTTGATTAACATTAGCTCTAAAATGTCTACTCGGAGCGGTCCTCCCAAGCATCCGAACAAGTAAACATATTATCCACGCATTCATTCATTCTGCTTTTGGTTTTATGGTTTTCGTTCTTTTGGAACCCAAATTTGACTGCTCTGTTAATTCAGGTTCGCATGGAAGCCGGCTGCTGGTTGCAAAAAGAACGAGACGGTAAGACCTATACTGTCATCTGCTTATTCTGATGTTGAAAAAAGGAAAATTTGGTTCTGCTAAAATGTCCTCACTCTCTCAGGAGCCTGGAGGGAAGTTTCGTCCATTGTCGGAAGTAAGCGGTGTATGTGGCCGCTGCAAGGACCAGATTGACTGGAAGCGCAAGTATGATATATGCTTTTTAGGGATTTTTTTTTTGCTTCTTCTGTATTTTTTCAAGGGCACATCCCATGCAATCCGTGGAAAGCTGCCCTGATTCATATTTGTCTAAATGACTAATTGCTGGGCCATGTTTCTGTCATACAGATATGGGAAATACAAGCTTCTAAAAGAACCAACAAAATGGTATGTTTCCGCTCGGACGCGCCTTCATTTTTAGTTATGCTATATGCTGTTTGAGTCTATGTTATTTATGGTTACAAGCGTGGTTTGCGTTATCATAGCTGAATTAAGCATTGCCCGAGATTGTGAATAAATGCTTGTTTTGTAGAAAGAAATTACATGTTAATTATAATAGTGCGTACCAAAGCAGGCAGGCTTGAAGGGTTTAACTTATCAAGGGCATTTATTTATTCCAGTGTTCCTAAATCATTGTCTCGGAAATTTTTTGGGAAAAAGTTATCCAAAAAATCGGCAGACTTCAAAAAAGAGCATGATTTATTTTTCAACTAAATCAAAAGATTCTTTGTTACATAGTAAACAACAAGTTTGCCCTTAATAGTACTATAGTTACCATATGCAAATACGAATTCGATATGATACGAAAATTCAATACCAAAAAATATATCAGAGCAGGGATCAAATTTGAAGAAGAAGGTTATATTTCAATTTGAAGTGTTAATTTTAATCCTTTTAACTCTTTACTTGTGAAAAATCTAACTCTTAATTCGTGCAATTAAATCTAAATAATTTGGTCAAGCTTCAATTTTTATGAACTAAATACACAACATGAATTATCTAGAAGAGACCCTACATGGCGATGAGAAGTAGCATGATCCATGGAAGCATGGCGAGATCCATTTGAAGATTTTTTTTAAAGAAGTAATGGGAAGGATCTTGATGGACTGTAAGTAGGAACCTCGTAAAAAAAAGCCTCTCTATATTCAACCACCCCGTGAGTGGTGGGGTCATAAAGGTGGTATTCCTGAAAAGTTTCACTATAGCCAATTGGAGCATATCAAGAGTTTGGAGATGTGGATGTGGTTCACCTTTCATTAGGAGCATTGGCCCATGTGTTAGAGCCAAAAATTCTTAAATGTGAAATAAAAGGTTTCCTATAGTACCATTTCTCATAAGGAGTCATATTGGTGACAACACAAGTAGATGTTCTATTGATGATATGGTTTGCACAAACAACCGCCTCATTGGAGAATGAAAGCTTCGTTTTCTTGGAGTGAAGCATGCAACCAACCATCTCCATGATAGCCCTGTTCTTTCGTTCCGCTACCCCATTTTATTGTGGAGTATAAGGAACAGTTCTTTGCTAAGAGATGCCTTGAGATTCAATAAATCACTGGAAAGAATTGCTAATATATTCACCTCCACCATCAGTCTCGAGACACTTGATCTTCTTGTTGATTTGATTTTCCACAAGATATTTTAATTCCTAGAACTTTCAAAACACCTTATTCTTAGATTTAATGGTGTATACCCAAAGAAAATGGGAAAAATCGTCAATGAAGATGAGGAAGTACTTAGCTCCCCCAATAGAAAATGTAGTCGTAGGTTCAAAAATATCATTACAAACCTATGCAAGAGGCTGAGAAGCTTGCCTCACTTTTTCCTTAGGAAAGGACTCTTGATGGCATTTTCCCATTACACACCCCTATAGACACCACTGGGTGGTTCAATATGTGGAAGGTCATTAGCCATATGTAGGCGACTCATATGTTGCAAAGATCCATAATTGGTGGGACCGAGACGTTGATGCCATAACATGCTCGTGTCATCGACATTAGGTACTATTAACCCCCTCGTATAGCACGAGGTATTTGATCCAATTGAAGAGCCTACTAGGCAGGTTGTGCATGGAGTGTTGTGGTTTTTTCCATATCATGTTATCATATGCTCATATTAGTGATTATTATTCAACTAGCATTATCTTCACACTGGATAGATAGAGGTAGGATCATAGGATGGAGCTTTATGGTTTATTGAGGGGCATTAGGGTTTGTTCTCACACTCTCCACGAGGCTTCCCTTATGACATTGTTGACTGCCTTTGGTGGGTGTGAGGTGTCTTGAGGAGAGTTATCCTTCGCACACTTCTTTGTTTATGGATGCTACCCCTTAGAGCTATTTACCATGAGGAGATTGTTTCTATGGTTTATTATTGGTATACCATGGTTAGACAATGTGCGTTATCTTCCTAGTTAGACAATGTGCATTATCTTCCTAGTTAGACAATGTGCATTATCATTATGTCTTGTTTGGATACTTACATCTAGCACATATGGTGTTTTAGGGTGTTGCATAACATTGCACACACATTTGATTGACCCTTAACACATTTATGGAGAGGGATACCCATCAACTAAGGGTTTCCCTAAGTATTATTGGTTAATGATTGCTCCTTGATGTGGTGAATTAATTGCTTGGTATGTGCCCATGAACTAAGGGTTTCCCATGTTATTTTCTTGTGGGTTGAGTAGCTATCTTCTTGAAGAAAGAGCCCTAACAACTTCTATTTTGGGCATGCATTTGGCATCTCTAGGTGGCTAACAACCTCATCTAGGAGAGCACTCCCACATGGCAACTTTATTTGTGGGCATAATTACCGTTCGACACATATTCCTAGGGTGCACTCTATTTGGATATATTATATTGTTTGTTGATGAGAGGTTATAACCGCTTGGGCACACTTCTCAAGGGTGCACCTCTCGAGGATTATTTTATTGTTATCTTGCTTGGTCAATGTATTTCATGTATTTCTAGTTTATCTCATTGCAAGTCTATCAAAAGTATGCAAAGTGGGTACTCGTTGGATGCAGAATTTGATTCCACATCCAACAAGTGCCTACACTTGAAATTTGAGTAAACCTATAAGGAGATAAGTTGAAAATACGATTAAAAAAAGTAGTTTTCTTCCTTTCCTTCCAAAAATATTTACCCTTGTTGTTGACATCGTCATCTTGAATCCTATTGTTTCTTTTATAGTTGTTTTGATAAAACATTTTTTGTTTTGAGGCCCATTTTTGAGCTCAAAATTCCCCTAATGAGAGATCTCATACTAGTGTGGCAAAGCCATTGAGAAAGGAGAGTTAATGAGGTGTTACCTATTGCTTTCCTTGCCRTTTTTATATTCAAGCTGAAAGTATTTATGTTATGTCATTCCATAAGAAGATTGCATGATATATATTAGTTTGGGATAAAAACACACTATTGCATGCATGTTCATACATAGAGCACCTAATTTTGAGCCTATATTTTCTGTTAATTTCCAGCCATTGAAATATGCATTCATTGGTAAAATCTTGCATGTTAGTACAATGGATTTACCCTTATCCATCTATATTTTCCAGACTTCTTAGAAACCCTTGACTCAATATGCCCTCTTGAATATTTGGCACTAGTCTTGCCCCATCACCCACCTTCAAAATAAACCTATGCTAATCATCCAAAAATCTGTTTTACTAAGACAACTCTTCATATCACCTTGAGCCCTATTTTTCTATATCTTAGTAATCCTAATCTAGGGACACCCCCCTTGTACCAGAGGAGAGTCGGTCTTAAGTGAGAAGAAGGTCAATGAGGTGACATTGGCATCCTTCTCGAGTTATCCTTGGTTTGCACTCACTCTTTGGACTTTGGAGCTCAAGTGCAAGATCAATAAATCGGTAACAAGTACCATAGTAACAACCATTTTTTCTTTGAGGAAGGAGTGTTCCTCAACTTGAACATGTGATAGGATTCGTCACAATATCGTGAGGCAACCACCTTGAAG
>JASDQU010738941.1:202213-215542 GCA_032191745.1 Picea mariana
AATAAGATTATGCATTTGTGGTTTTGTTATATAACTTAATTTTGGTTAAAGTGACACATGGCATCTTATGAATGATGCTTGGAGTGTTCCAATCTTTGTAAGATGTATGAGGTATAACGACCCACCTAATTTTCGACCAGCATGTATTTGGGCTTAAAGTTTCCTTAGGCTCCAGAGCTCCTCCCAGGATTGTACAGCTAGGCCCCCTTGGCCCCGGTTACTCTCTATATGACCTCATCAGACTTTGCACTGGATGCTTCACAGTGATAGACGGAGACATGGACACCTCTTCTCCCTCTTCCACCTCTTCTTTTCTTGGGCTTTGTTCCTCTTAAGGTTTTCCTTTTCTGCTTTACCTAGATCTGTATGCTCTCTCTTTTATTGTTATTTGTAATATGTATCTCTTTTTTTGTTTACATTTTAGCATCTAGGAGTTTTTTAGACACTCAATAGTCTATTGATCACTGATAGTACTCTTTAGTCCTGTTGACCTTTTCTTGGTCATTTGTGGACATTAATAAAGTTATCTTATCTTATGTTCGGGAGATGCTGGTGAGCAGGACTATTGTTTCTTTTATTTACCATGAACCCTATTAACTCCACCTTTACATACTCTGTTATTTGGCTGTCGATTCTTGGTTTTGATTATTGACACATTCTGGTTATAGTTGGTTGAGATATGTTGATGAATATAGCTTGGACAGGGACTTCTGCATAGGTTCAGTGTGAATGTGCTAGAAGTAGTTCGAGATATTTCCAAAAGTAACTCTATTTTGTAATTCACTTTAGTAAAAAGTGATTAGTCTTATATTTAGTTGTTGAGTCTAATAAAGTGTATTTTATTCATTTATGACTTAGACTAGGATTAATCTCAACCGTAGATCTCATGGAGAGATTAGGGTTTTGGTACATTAGGGTTTCAATGAAAAATATAAAGACAGGTCAAGATAGAGAGTTCAGATACACACACAGAGTCAGATGAGATTGAGTGACCAGGAGAGTGAGAGAGAGAGAGCAATTTGGACTAGGAAGGAGGATCAGGTCATATAGAAATAGATCTGTACAGTCAGTACGACAGGCATATACTATGTATCGCAGAGCTGTATAGCCGTACAATAGAGCCATACAACAATTTACTGCTGTTTTTCTGTTTTCCAGCAGGATGTACCTCTCTTGGGCTGGTTGTACACCTTGTTCAGGGTGATTTGTTCACTATGCAGCGGCTAGTTTTTAGCAGATCGTGGAGGTTCCCTTGTAAGCTTTGTCGAAGGAATGAAAAACTGATTTGAAGGAGAAATCCTTGTGTATGTGTTTTATGCTTCGGCTATTTACTTTTCCATTTATTGTGTGGTTGATGCTATGGTCTGAAATTAATATCTGCATTAATTAAGTTCAACAATTTACTTGTTTAATCGAGATCATAAGGACAATATGTTGAATTTTTGTAACTACGGTCTAAGTCACCGCATTTGCCGATTTTTTCCTTAGAAATTCGAAATTCGCCGAATCTGCAGGCAATTCAAATTTATTCGACCCAGATTCGGCGAATCTCAAGCCAAACCTGAAATCAAGCTCGAATTCGAACTTCACGACAAGTAAAATGGGTAAAAAATTGAGGTTTCGTTCAAATTCGGCCCCGAAATTCAGCAAGGAATTTTTTTTTTTATTATTTAAGCCCTGCCGCTTGTTCTGCTTGGTTTTCACGCCGTGGTTTTTATTTATTCCAAGCTCGAACCACCGACCGTAATTCTCATTGCCTCCAGCCCTTTGTACAGCTGCATACTCTTTTGTGAGTTTGCTCGACCCAGTTCTAGGTTCCTCCGTCAGACAAGTTTCATCCGTGAGTTTGCTCGACCCATTTCCGGAGTCCTCTACTCGACGAGTTTCCTCCCCGTGGGCCGCAGCCACAGAATCCTCCGCCCTACACTTACATATATTTTAAAATTTTAAAATTTTATAATATGTCGAATTTAATGACGAATTTTATTACGAAAATTTTCACTCTCGAATTTTTGTCGAATTCCAAGGTCGTCGAAGTCGAATTTGAATTCGAACCAGGTGACTTAGACTACGGTAGGTCTTCATAATGTAAAGCATATTTTTATGCTTGAGAAAAATGAAAATTATTTTTGAGTCGAGTTCTTTCAAAATTTTAAGAGGGAAATTTTAAATTTGTAAAAATGAATTTTTGGCTCCAATTGTACAAGTAGGCCCCAAACCGAGTGACAAATTAGTATAAATATAGCCCTGAGCTCTTCATTTGACAAGACAGTAATTCGCCTTTCACAAGAGCAGCTGCAACTACTACAGGTTCGCTGATTCTTGAAGCAACTGGGCATCTCAAGCAAAGTCTTCTTGGCATCTTGTCTTTCATCCTTTTCTCTCTTCATCTCTAGCTCGCATGTGTGGAGTCTCTCTCTCCCCTATGCGCATCTTTTTTGTGTAGCTGCAACAACTGCTGCTGGATTTGCTAAGGCCAAAATTTCTAGGGTTTGTCTTGAAGGCCGAAGACTAGGTTCTAAGGGTTTCTTTTGTTGTACAAAGAATTTATCTATTAAAAAGGGTTGTTGGGTTTTTCCCTTTCGTGGGTTTTCCCAGGGTAAATCTTGTGTCTTTCTGTGATCTCTACTGTTCTACCGTTATACTGTTCTACTGCATTTATATGGTTGAATTTATGAAGTGTAATTGCTTAATGATATATTGAAAAGTGAAAAGGAAGTTTGGCATCATTAGAAGTAATTATCATTTTTTCAGAAATATTGTTCCTAGATCCATTGTACTAGGAATTTCAAGACAATAGTCATCTAGGCTTGGAAATTTTACATGGTATCGGAGCAAGTTCTTTGATTGGGATTCTCAAGGATTTATAGTGGTAGATCAACTGCCAGAAAGAAGAATCAACAGGTAGAGGGTTTTAATTTCCTTTCTTTTAAGGCCTAATTTTTAGATTTGGGAGTTTGTGCAATAGATCTTAGAAATGGCATCAACAAGCTTTAAATTCGAGGATAGATTGGATGTTGCCTCAAATTTTCTGTCATGGAAAGTGAGGGTTACACTCTCACTAGAAGAGAATGATTTCCAGGATATTGTCAAGGATGTTGTGCCTTCACCTATAGATTTGCAACAGTTGTCAGGTCACAAGAAGAAGGAAGTGAAGGCCAATTGGATGATCATGGATGTCATAAAGGATCATTTGATCTCTCATATATTCGAGAAGGAGACGACAAAGGAAATGTTTGATGCCTTGGTAGTCCTGTACCAGAGTGAGAACATAAACACATGATGACATTACGGAATAGACTCAGACCCATAAAGATGATCATATCAGACTCAGTTACCAGTTACCTTATGAAGATCACACAGATTCGTGATCAACTTGCAGCAGTTGGGGAGAAGGTTACAGATGCAGAGCTAGTGAACATGGCATTGAATTGATTCCCAACTTCATGGGAACCATTTGTAAAAGGTATTTGTGCTTGTGAGAACCTTACTAACTTTGAAAGGTTATGGGATGATTGTATCTAGGAGGAGATTCAGATGGAGTCAAAGGTTGGAAAGAAAGGTGGTGATGACAACCTAGTCCTATTTGGTTAGCCAAACACAGGTAGAGGTAAAGGACCTGACAAGGGTAAGGGAAAAAGTGAGGAGTCAACCTCACTGTCAGGAAAGGAGGACTTGAGTAAAATCAAGTGCTTCGTTTGTCATAAATGTTGAGAAATATAGCTCGGATAGGAACTTCCACAGATTTAGAGTGAATGTGCTAGAAGTAGTTCGAGTTATTTTTGAAAAGCAATTCTATATTGTAATTCACTTTAGTAAAAAGTGAAAAGTCTTATAATAAGCCGTTGAGTCTAATAAAGTGTATTTCATGCATTTATGACTTAGACTAGGAATTAATCTCAACTGTAGATCTCATTGAGAGATTAGGGTTTTGGTAGATTAGGGTTTCAGTGAAAAGTACGAAGACAGGTCAAGATAGAGAGTTTAGACACACACAGTCGAACAAGGTTGAACTACTAGGAGAGAGAGAAGATTGGTTCAAGGAGGAAGATCAACCGTACAACAACAGGGGGAAATACAGTACATATCCATATGGTCATATGGATAAGCTGTACAATCATACAAACAACATGTATAACAACACAACAAAGCCAGATCAACATGTTTTGCTGTTCTCTGTTTCTTAGGTAGGATGAACACCTTTTTCAGGGTGATTTTATTTACTTTGCAGTTGCTAGGTCTTAGCAGACTATGGAGGTTTCCTTGTAATTTTTTTGAAGGAATGAAAAGCCAATTTGAAGGAGAAATGCCTATGTATGTGTTTTATGCTTTTGCTATTTATTTTCTAGCTATTATGTGATGGATGCTATGGTCTGAAATTTAATTTTTGCATTAATTAAATTCAACATTTACTTGTTTGATCGAGATCACAAGGACAATAGTCATCTAGGGTTGGAATTTTTATATGGTATTAGAGCTAACTTCTTTGATTTAGATTCTCAAGGATCTGCAGCGGTAAATCAACTGCAGGGAAGAAGGACCAATAGTTATAGGGTTTCAAAACTAATTTTTCAGATTTAGGAGTTTGTGTAGTAGATCTCAGAGATGGTATCAACTAGCCTTAGGTTTGAGCATAGATTGGATGGTGCCTCAAATTTCTTATGATGGGAGGTGAGGGTTACACTCTTACTAGAAGATAATGATTTTTGGGGTATTGTCAAAGATGTTGTGCCTTTGCCTACAGATCACAACAGTTGGAAGCTCACAAGAAGAGGGAAGTGTCTAGAGAAGGTCATATGTATAGGTTGTAGGGTGAACCTCTTCAAGCTCTTGTGCATAACAATGATAGCTTATGTGAGTTGTGGCACAATAGCATGGGGCACCTTCATCATTAGGTGTTGCCTATTTTGAGAGCGATAGTCACAAATCCTCTGGAGATCAGTGTTGAGCAACATGGTGTATGTAAAGGGTGCACGCTTGGCAAGCATGCCAAGGTTGCTTTCCCAAGCAATGAGTATAGGTCTAAGGATATACTGGACCTAGTGCAGTTTGATGTTTGTGGATCGATGTTAGTAGCGTCAATTACATGAAGCATGATGACTTCTCTTGCAAGACTTGGATCTACTTCTTAAAGACAAAGGATGAGGTTTTTATGAAGGTTCAAAAGTTCAAAGCTCTAGTTGAAAATCGGACAGGGAAGAAGATTAAAGTCTTGAGATTGGATAATGGGGGAGAGTATACCTCCAAGGAGTTCGAGGGTTTCTGCTAGGAGGTTGGAATCAAGAGGGTGTTGACTATTCCGTACATAGCACAATAGAATGGGGTTGCAGAGTGGAAGAATTGATCCATCTTAGGGGCTGCTAAGGCCATGATACATGACCAGGTCTTGGCGATGCTTCTTTGGGAAGAGGCACACAACACAATAGTCTACATCCAAAACTGGTGTCCTCACATGATCTTGGAGGTAAAGACACTAGAGGAGGAATTCATTGGTGTGAAGGTAGAGGCGAGTCATTTCTGCATCTTTGGTTGTCTAGTTTATATCCATGTACCAATAGAGAAGAGGACTAAGTTGGAACCCTCCAGCAGGAAGGGTTTATTTGTAGGTTGTAGTGAGACTTCAAAGGCTTACAGGGTCTATATTTTAGAGCAAAGGAAGACAATAGTGAGTAGGGATGTAAAGTTTGAGGAAGACTTTGCATCCAGGGAGTCCCATGAGCCTATTCCAATGACGAAGGATGAGGAGTAGGAAGCTTCGAGGTTTGAACCAGTGTCACCAGTGATTTCTAGAGTAGTACGACAACCTTCAAGTGAAGAGGGGGAGACAATAGCTCCTTCCACTTCTATTAGGAAACCTCGATGGTTCACTTAGACATTGAGGGATGCTTAGGGGTATGTTGAGATTCCTTGGAGCACAATTAGAGAGAGCATACCTCCGAAGAAGTTTCCAGGATACATTGCATTCATGAGCAATATTCTAGATTCTGAGCCTTCCAACTTTCAGGCGGCAACAAACTAGCATGTATGGTGGGATGCCATGGTGGAGGAGTACACCTCCATCATGAAGAATGATGTTTGGGACATACTGCCAAGATCGGAGGGGAAGCCAGTGGTGAGTTCTAGGTGGCTCTACAAGATTAAGCATGTAGCAGATGGCACCACTGAGAAGTTCAAAGTGAGGTTTGTGAGGGTTCTCCCAGAGGACTAAGTTGGAACCCTCCAGCAGGAAGGGTTTATTTGTAGGTTGTAGTNAGGAAGACAATAGTGAGTAGGGATGTAAAGTTTGAGGAAGACTTTGCATCCAGGGAGTCCCATGAGCCTATTCCAATGATGAAGGATAAGGAGTAGGAAGCTTCGAGGTTTGAACCAGTGTCACTAGTGATTTCTAGAGCAGTACGACAGCCTTCAAGTGAAGAGGGGGAGACAATAGCTCCTTCCACTTCTATTAGGAAACCTTTATGGTTCACTCAGACATTGAGGGATGCTTACGGCTATGTTGAGATTCCTTGGAGCACAATTAGAGAGAGCATACCTCCGAAGAAGTTTCCAGGATACATTGCATTCATGAGCAATATTCTAGATTCTGAGCCTTCCAACTTTCAGGCGGCAACAAACTAGCATGTATGGTGGGATGCCATGGCGGAGGAGTACACCTCCATCATGAAGAATGATGTTTGGGACATACTGCCAAGATCGGAGGGGAAGCCAGTGGTGAGTTCTAGGTGGCTCTACAAGATTAAGCATGTAGCAGATGGTAGCACTAAGAAGTTCAAAGTGAGGTTTGTGAGGGTTCTCCCAGAGAGAGGGAGTGGACTACGAGGAGACATTTGCTCAACCACCAAGTACACTTTCGTTAGAGCAGTTATGTCCTTCGTTTCATTTATGGGATGGAGGATACATCAGATGGATGTGAAGACAACTTTCTTTAATGAGATCATTGAGGAAGAAGTGTGCATAGAACAATGTCAGGGCTTTGAGGTAAGTGGGAAGGAGTCCCATGTGTGCAGGCTTAGCAAAATCTTGCATGGACTCAAGCGGGCACCTAGAGCATGGTATTCTAGGATCGATGGATATATGTAGGGTATGGGCTTCACTTTCCTTAATGAGATCATTGAGGAAGAAGTGTACATAGAACAGTGTCAGGGCTTTGAGGTAAGTGGGAAGGAGTCCCATGTGTGCAGGCTTAAGAAAGCCTTGCATGGACTCAAGCAGGCACCTAGAGCATGGTATTCTAGGATCGATGGATATATGTAGAGTATGGGCTTCACCAAAAGTGAAATAGATTCTAACTTATATTACATATTTGTGGAGATTGTTTTGCTCATTTTGGTGCTGTATGCAGATGACTTGTATCTTACAAGTGTAGAGAAGCTCATTGTTGGGTGCAAAGCACACATGGCAGTTGAGTTTGAGATGAAGGACATTGGCATGATGCATTACTTCTTGGGTTTGGAGGTTTGGCAGAGATTAGGGGAGATTTTCCTTGGGCAAGGTAAGTATGTATTTGAGATCCTAAAGAGATTTCGGATGTAGGACTACAAACCTATGATGTATTTGGTCAACACTAGGCTAGATATATGTTTTGCAGTGAACACCATGAGTTGGCAGGAGCATTGGGTAGCAGTGAAACACATGCTTATATATTTGAGGGGCTTAGAAATTTTAATGCTTAGGTCATGCACATGTAGTTTATTTCAATTTAGCATATACTTTAACCATAAACACTGTAGCAATACCATACACAAGTGCTGCAATAACCAAGATCGCAAGAAGAATAACCATGCACAAGAACACAAGAAGTATCTTGGGGAAACCCTTCTCAATCAAGGGAAAAGCCCAACAATCCTTTGCTATATTCTCAAGAGAAGGTCCCCCACACCATAAACCCTAGATGCACACAAGAGGGTGCTTTACAACCTTGAAACTAGTTCCCAAGAGAGGTGTGCACTTTAGCCGTACAAGTGTTGCTGAAATTATGAGAAGACAAGTGACGTGAGTGTGTAATCCTCAATGGGGATTCACCTTTATTTATACAACAACTAACACAACAAAAAGGTGTGTCTATTGGCACAATAGGGCCAACCTCAATAACTCAATAATATAATTAATCATTACACAATATTAATTATCTTACATATGGTGGGGCCGACTTGTACCCTTTACATCACAAATTAAGGTTACAAGTAAATCTTACTCTCAGACAATATAGCAAGGATCTCACATGTCCACTAGTGCTCAGCCACTAGGGACACGTTCACCTGTGCTCAACCACAGGGACGTCATACTGAACATATCACTCAACTGAGTCCACAGGAGTACCATCTCAAGCCGACTCAACTAAGTCCATAGGAGTACAAGGTAGGAGACCATCTCAAGCTGACTCAACTCAGTCCAGAGGAGTACAAAGCAGGAGACCATCTCAAGTCATCTCAACTCAGTCTAGAGTAGACAAGAGACCACACATCATAACAACTCAGTCTAGAGTCTGACGCACACATATCACATGGGCACACCCAATGCTTGGGCGCCCTCACACAGATGTCTCAACTCAGTCCAGAGGAGAACGATCTAAAGGATGTCTCCTGAAGCTGCAATCAACAACAATGTGCAGGCTTAACAAAGTCTTTCATGGACTCGAGCAGGCACCGAGAGCATGGTATTGTAAGATCGATGGATATCTGTAGAGCATGGGCTTTACTTTCCTTAATGAGATCATTGAGGAAGAAGTGTACATAGAACAATGTTAGGGCTTTGAGGTAAGTGGGAAGGAGTCCCATGTGTGCAGGCTTAAGAAAGCCTTGCATGGACTTAAGCAAGCACCTAGAGCATGGTATTCTAGGATCGATGTATATCTGTAGAGTATGGGCTTCACCAAAAGTGAAATAGATTCTAACTTATATTACATATTTGTGGAGACTGTTTTGCTCATTTTGGTGCTGTATGCAGATGACTTGTTTCTTACAGGTGTAGAGAAGCTCATTGGTGGGTGCAAAGCACACATGGCAGTTGAGTTTGAGATGAAGGACATTGGCATGATGCATTACTTCTTGGGTTTGGAGGTTTGGCAGAGACTAGGGGAGATTTTCCTTGGGCAAGGTAAGTATGTAGTTGAGATCCTAAAGAGATTTCAGATGAAGGACTGCAAACCTATGACGGGATCCATGATCACTAATTTGAAGAAGGTGACAACTTTAGATTTAGAGTTGGTGGATCCCATGTTGTACAGGTAGCCAATAGGTTCCTTGATGTATTTGGTCAACACTAGGCCAATTATATGTTTTGTAGTGAACACCATGAGTTGGCAGGAGCATTTGGTAGAAGCGAAACACGTTCTTAGATATTTGAGGGGCACAATGGAGATGGACTGAGATATCTTGGAGATGGTGAAGTGAAATTGCAAGGGTATTCAATATTAGATTGGGTAGGTAGTGCAGCAGACAAGAAGAGCACCTTACGATGTTGCTTTAGCTTGAGATCAACGATGATATTTTTGGTTCAGCAAGAAGGAGAATTCCGTGGCACTTACCTCAGTAGAGACAAAGTACATGGCAACCAATACTACTAGTTGTGAAGCCATCTAGCTTCGCAAGTTACTTGCAGGATTGTTTGATCAAGAGTTGGATCCCACAAACATTTACTGTGATAATCAAAGTTGTATCAATCTCTCTAAGAATCCGTTATTTAATGATAGGCCCAAGCACACATAGATCATATATCGTTTCATATGAGACATGGTTCAGAAGGGAGTAGTGAAGCTCTAGTATATTCCTATAGATTAGCGTGTAGTTGATATTCTGACCAAGCCTTGGGAAAAAGGGAAATTTGAAGCATTTAGAGGTAGACTTGGATTGGTGCAAAATTCGTTCTTCGCTAAGAGGGAGTGTTGAGAAATACAACTCAGACAGGAATTTCCACACAGGTTTAGAGTGAATGTGCTGTAAGCTAAGTCACCTGGTTCGAATTCGAATTCGAGTTCGACTACGTTGAAGTTCGACAAAAATTCGACAGTGAAAATTTCTAGGATAAAATTCGGCATAAATTCGACATCTACAAAATTTAAAAATTTAAAAATATATGCATAAAATAAATATAAAAATGAAAAATATATGTAATTAAACACAATAGTTTGAACTTCGAACTATTAGCTCATTGTAGTTACGACAGAGCTTACAAGTTACAACAATGGTAGTCGGGAGAGCTACAGCAATGGCAGTCGGGAGAGCTACAACAATGGCGGTCGGGAGAGCTACATTGTCGGGCGGAGGGAGAAATGAAGTCGGGAGTGCTACAACCCGACTTTGGGAGGGTAAGTGAGCGGTAAACCTAAAAATCCACGCGGACGAGCAAAAAAACCACCACGCGGAAATGAGTTTAGGACTCGAATTTAAAAAAAAATTACATGCGCTGAATTTCTTGTCGAATTTCCAAGAATTCGCCCAGAAATTTGAATCCGCATGCGGGTTCGACTTTGATTTGAAATTCGACGAATTTGAGGTGAATTAATTTGAACTGGTTTAAAATTCGGCGAATTTCGAATTTCAAGCTTGTAATTCGCCGAATGCGGTGACTTAGTCCTCGAATTTCTACATGGTATCAGAGCCTAAGGGCAAGTCAGTGGGTTGAATTTTGGAGCAAACAGGGGGCAAAATTTTGTGAGGGTAAAGATCAGATCTGTTGGCTGTTTCTGGACAGAAAGTATACAGTTCTAAACAGTGAGAAAAATCAGATTTGAAAGTGCCCAAACTTAGTGCCCTACCAGGTCAAAGATAGACCTGTTGGGCAAATTGTTACAAAGGTTGAGAGCTTCTTTTCACTCTTGAGATTGGTGTGTTAGAGACAATTTTCTTTTGCTCATATCAGATCAGTTTTGGTAGTAGTGGGCAGCCATGTCAGTGGCGGGATTGAGGGTGGAGGTTAGGCTAGCAGGTGTTGGCAACTGGTCTCTTTGGAAGGCCATAATTGTTTTGATATTGGAGGAACTAGATTTATGGGACATTGTATCTGCCCCAGTGGTTCTTCCACCTATTACTGCTCCTTTGTTGGTGGTAGAGTTCAAGAAGAGGAATATGAAGGAAAAGAAAACTATCCTTGATGCGGTTAAAGACCATATCATACCTCATGTGTTTGGTAAGATGTTTGCTTATGAGATGTGGAACTCATTATGCAAACTTTACCAGAGCTCTAACCATAACCGATTGATGGTGCTTCAGGAGAAGCTGAGGAGCATCAAAATGATCAAGGCTGAGTCGGTTACTTCATACCTCTCGAGATTCACTTAGACTCATGATGAGTTGGCGGTTGTTGGAGAGATTGTGGATCCCAAAGTGTTGGTGAGGACAACCTTAAATGGCTTCTCCAAACCTTGCGAGAATTTTGTGTCAGGCATTGTGGCCAGAGAGACTATGCCCAGTTGGGAGAGGCTATGGGATGACTTCATGCAGGAGGAGTTGAGGCATGGCTCCACATCTACTAGTTAGCAACAGGGTGTTGGAGATGGTGATGAGGGTGATCTTTCCTTTGTGGTGCAAGGCAAGAAGAAGACCGGAAAGGGTCCCAAAGGAGGGGCCAAGCAGCAACAACCAAGAGGAGGAGAGCAGAAGGACATGAGCAAAGTGAAATGCTTTGCTTGTGGCAAGATGGGGCACTATGTTGGACAATGTCCCAAGAAGAAGAAGAAGCGGGATGGCACTGTAGCGACAGCAGAGGAGGAGTTCACTGCTCGGTTTGAGAGGGAGTGTGATTTCATAGTTTGTTGTTTGACATTTGAGACACCATTCAGTAGTTGGTGCGTAGACAGAGTTGAGGAGGTCTCGCAGATTCATAGTGTTGTAGCTCAGGGCACTCAGACTCAGTTATCGAGTACACACCGTATTCAAGGGTGACTGGTCTACCTGGGACAACTTCAGTTTAAGAGTTGTCAAGTATATAGACAGTTGGTGCAGGGGCTTCACGGTCACAGACTATTGATCAGAGATTTATGCAGGAGACTCAAAGACATGAGGAGACTACTCAGCCAGAGGTTACTTCAGGGAAGAGGAAACCGAGATGGTTTTAGGAGACCTGAAGGAGGCAAAGGAGTATGTTGGAGAGCCTTAGAGGTTGATGAGAGAGAGTAGAGCACCAGAGAGGTTTGGGTCCCACTTGGCTATGTAGACGAGCAGATCATAGTCAGAGGCCACTTTTGATGATCTCCCACTTCATGGACAAGATTGGAGAGGTGAGTGGCACTTTCCTCGGTAAGAGGGAGTGTTGAGATTTGGGTACCACCTTGGAAAGTGGTCCCCTTGTGTTTGTGAGTCTCTAAAAACAAAGGGGGGAAAGTATTTGTAGATTTTTGAGGAACTAGAAGGCTGCCCAACATGCATGTCTTGTGACCTCTTGTTGGGCTCTAAGTTTACTTTATCAAAGTTGTCCTTGCTGTTGTTTTAGGAAAGCAAACAGGTCTGAAATTTTTGCCAAGAAAACTCCCTTCAAACTGATGGTTAAGTGCTCTTTTATGGTGCCCTTGCAAGTGGTTTTAGAACCGATGTTAGCACGTGCAAATACCATAAAACAAATAACAATCCTTTAGGATCTTTACAAGCTCCCACTGTTGATATACAACCAGTGTTGCACGAAGCGGGAGCGTGGGAAGCGTCATTTTCCAAAAATCCTCGGAAGCGAAGCGTCTGTTATATATATATATATATATGTATATATTTTATATATATTGAATTTATATTCAAAAAACATGTAGAAAAACAAATTAGTTGCAAAATATATGAAAACATGCATATTTGTACATCAATATAGATAGAAATGGCATCCATACTACATAGTTCATCAATGATTAATCATTCGAGCATCGACCATCTAGTTTCTAGATTCTAGCCAATCTTGGTAGTGGTTGACTTGAGTCCATTTAGCCAATCATGAGTCCATCCTCCTCCTCCCCTATATCCAATGCAATCCGTGCATTTGTTTATGTGGAGGATGACCCCTCAAGAGGATCACCATCATCAAAAGTGACCAACTCTAGCACTAAGATCCAAGTTGGCTAATGCCAACTCAACATTGTTGTTCAAACCCATATCATCAAGAAACACATCCCACATCTTTGTCTTTCCCTTCAACCACTCTTCTCTCTGCCTGTATATAAGACGGAGGTTGGTGTGCACATACACCACACAGTCACCTGACACGACGACAAAGAGAAGAGTTCAACAGAAGAGTTTATACTTGAGTTAAGGGTACATTTTTATTGGGGTCGTGCCAAAAGAGTTCAACAATCAATGCAACCAACATCGAGGTACATAAAGGGCTTGGTTCTCTTGATTAAATGTCGGTTCC